>JAEIHY010008988.1:0-12062 GCA_018904565.1 Drosophila tsacasi | reverse complement strand
AGGAATTGCTTTTCAGCGTTTTTGCAGCGGAATTGGTTTCTAGGGCACCCCTGTATATTTCCAATTGGAAGTTAAATTTGTTTGCTACAACTTTTTATAATATAAATTTATAAATTATATAAATCAGAATAAACAATTTTTATTGACACATTTATGAAATATAATAGGAAATATTTTAAACAAGTTTTAACTAGTGCCCAATTATTTCTTCAAATGTTAGTATTTTTATGTCATTGGTGTTTTTACGAACTTGCGTTAGGGTCGCACTGACTACCACGCTCGAAATCAAAACATTTGGATTATAATACTGGTCAGGAATTTTCGAACGTATTTTGGAACATAAAAAGCCTGTCAGCTGGACATGGATCCAAAATTGTACCATGGAAGCAAGATATTCCGCAACCAGCCGTCGTATAAAGTCTTCAACAAATCCTTCGAGCATGTGGATGATGCGTTTTACACCTTTCTGAATGAGGTGGATCCGGAGGTCCTCAGACTTGAGCTCAAAGAACCGTCTGATGTCTTTACATCCTTCAAACTCATCACCGCCCCGAAGGATCCGCGAACCAATGAAGTTCCACAGTCTAGCGTTTGTGACCACACCGCCAGTCGGGCGGATCCGCGTTACAGTTTTCCAAATCCTCTGGGATGCTTTTCAGAGATAAACCTGAAGCAACAGGCCGCCTGTATGCGAGTGTTACTCTCTTGGCAGCAGGGCGTAGCGGTCGCAGAGGATGACTTCGTGGATTGGCAAGCCACCGAGAGGAAGCGCCGCAACGAGCAGCAACGGGTGCAGAAGCACATCCACGATTACGAGAACGGTCAAAAGGAGGTCCTTTATGTACCCATGAAGCGCCTGGTGGCGATCTACAGGCAGTTATATGAGCTCAGCCTGAAGAAGCTGATGAAAAAGTACGCCAACGAGTCGTATGTGACCTTCTCCGGGCTGCCTCAGCTCTCCCAATGCAAGAGCCTCAATTCTCAGACAGTCAGCATGGAGGAGGTGGAGTTGGAGAGAACCGTTGGCCGGATCAGGATCTGGCCAGGGTTGGAGCTTCACAATGACTCGGTCATGCGAAATCTAAATGTGCGCTTGAATCGTTACTCTGCCAAGGGGCCCAAAGATCCACCTACTCTTCTGCGAGACGAAGAAAAGAATCAGGAAACGCCAGGAGTTAATGTTGTCGTCTTGCCTTTCGACTCACTTCTGATGCTCTTAACCTCAGGGTCATATGTCGATGTGCCCTCCGAGATGTTCCTCAACATAGGGGAATCCTCCAGTGGGGGATACAAATGCATCGAGTTTCATAATCCGCTTCTTGCGCGCAACTGCGGTTGGCATACGAATAGTCTGGTCCTGAAGCAAGCCTATGAAGCCTACATATCGCAGCCTGGACAAGCCAGGTGGTTGAACGCGGAACCGAATGGAGCTACAAAAGAAGTTTCAGATCTTATTACCAGTGAGATAACAGCTTCCTCGATTAATCTTCAAAGGGACTACAAGCCGCTCTTAATAGATGAATTATCATCAAATGTCGCAGATACCTCGTCAAATACTGCACTAGTTAGTTGGTGCCTCAGGTGCAAGGGAAACAACGGTGAGGAGACACGGGAATTCCAAGTATTTAGCACCCTTTCGATCGCAGCGATGATAGAGGCTCAGGGGAAGCACCAACCTCTCGGTTGCCACATCATCAAGGTGGAGAACAAACCCGACTGCGGCTGTGAAATCATGTCGAAATATGAACTGATTTCGGCTTGGCTGCAGTTGAAACTTCTGCAGGCGGAGGTGGGCCACTGCACCCGCATATCTCTGCGAGACTTTGAGCCAATGTTGGAGGAGAAGCTCTCTCTGATCTCGCTGGAGCAGCAGCTGCATGACTATTACAATACCAGCATGCCACATTTACTCTCCAATCTCTACGAGTTCCTCCAGTTACTGGGCACTGTGCCTGCCGGTAAATTTCTTTTGCGATACTCCCCAAAATACAAGGACAAGTTCTTGCTATGTCAAGCCACGAAAGAGACGACAGCTCAGAGCTTCCAATTGCATAAGCTGTTAACAGAGTCGTGGCCCAGTGATCTGAACTTCCTTATCCAGAGCAGCTACCTCCCGATCTCGCCCACCCTGTGTGGTCGTCTGCACGAAGAACTCAAATTGCTGCCCTGCGCCTTTCCAGCGAAGGCCGATGGCAAAGCTGTCAAGCGATGTCCCCCATCGGCTTTGCCCAGGCCAGAACCCACAAGCCGAATCCTACCCAGGCCACAGCCAGGCCATAGGGGAAACCCGCACGCTCAACGCCAAGATTTCCGTCGCACTTCTAAGAACGTTAAGAAACAAAAAACCAGAAGTTGCAAAAGAGCGGCTGCCAAAGAGGAGATGGTGAAACTGGACAAGTTTATGAGCCTCTAAGCATGGACAGCACTTTGGATTGTTAAATTGAAAAAGATTTTTGTTTAAAATAAAAAAATACAAACTATAATTGAAAGAATTACAACTTGAGGGCAGCAAAATTTGTGTCGGCTTCCATGATCAGCTCATCCTCGTTTACCTTCAAGGGAGCGGCGGATCTTGTCCAGAAAACTTCGTTGTCGCTGGATGGCAGAGAATCGAGCGGAAAAGTATGCAAAGACAGGTCGTTGAACACATTATGGTGCTCGTAATCGTCTTCCAGCGTCGTTTCTGTACAATATTCAACAATCCGGGTAATGTGGTCCTCCTGATTTCTCCGCGCCATCGTTAGCATCTCGAAGCTGTTTGATATAAGAAGAACGTTTGAGAGCTGGCCCCGCTTCCAATTAGACCACAAGATGTTGTGCATCAGCGCATAGGGACAGTGGGGCAGATAGTAGAGCGTGGGCACCGTCGCCTCGTCTCTGCCCATGCAGTCTTCGCTCATCACGCTGCCTTCGAATAGGCGAATCAGCTCTTTCTCGGTGTCCCTGAAGACGGGATCGAAGTAGAGGGCTTCGTTGATCTTGCAGTGCCGCTGCAGGCTGACCACAAAGGCTGCCTGATGGAGCGCCTGGTGGGTTCGGGAAAAGGGTCCCAGACCCAGACACACAATTCTCTTCAACGGTCTTTTTAGCGCTTCCACCTGCTGCTGCACCGCTTCCATGGCAACTAGGAAGTAGTCGCTTTGACACATCTCCGTGCACAAGCGCTCCAGGCGCCTGGAATTGGATTACTCAGTTAGAAATGGTGTCAGTGGCAGTTAGAACAACCTACGGTTGGAATTTCTCAACATTTACGTCCGGACAATCATTCAGATAGTCGCTCTCGGATTTGTGGCGGTCCCGCCGCCTAAGGCACTTCCTTGCCATCCATTTTTTGCGCGTCACCACCTGGAAATCTCCGCCAGAATTCGACATTGCAAAATGTAAATAAACACTTGTGCGCTTTCTCGTTCTTTTTCCCACCCCGCAGTGTGACCGTGATTGAACAGAATCAGCTGTTTCCTTCTTTCAATATTTCCAATAAATATTTCTGCTACTCTCTTATTAAATCCATCAGGGGTTTTCCGGCGTTTTTCCTGCATGCTCCCGCCGAGGAGCTTCTGGGTTTTCAACAGAGCCAGGGACGTAAATCGCAAAAATTAACAAAACGTTGCATTTTCATGATCAAATTCAGAGTGACTGGATGCCATTGAAGGGAAAATACCTTATTTTTTAAGAATTTTAAAGTAAAAGCAGTCGGGCACATTATCGTCTATTTGCATTTATTATTATTGTTATTGTTATTAAGAAAGATGAACGATCCTAACAAGGCAATCAGCGTGAATCTCTCTTCACTGCTCAGCTTAAAGGCGGAACTTCTGCGGAAGCAGCATGAGGTCAGACTAGCGAAGGCAAGCAAACCGTCCGCCACCGAGTTCCGGCCCAGTAAGAGCAGCAGTGACAAAGAGAGGTCCAAGGATCTCGGCTATAAGGCGGTCGGCAAAAATGGAGATGAAGCCAAGGTGTACGAGGCAGAGGACCATGCCCAGTTGGAAAAGTCCCGCCGGGTGCTGGAGGCTAAGAGCAAGTTCTACGACAGGATGAGCCGCAGCGGTGGAACCCTTAACTCTGATGACAACTGTCTGGTAATGTTCAATCGCAAGAAGCAGGAGGACTACCAAGAACACCTGGTGCCGAAGTGTGAGACCCGCCAGCGTCAGAGCAGCAGTAGTAGCTCCAGCGGGGACGAGGAGGAGGGCCATGAAGACGACGAAGTGGAATACATCGATTGCCTAGGTCGCACTAGAAAGTGCCTGAGAAAGGAGCTATCGGAGGCCAAGAGGCGCGACAGACAACTGGCCGAGAGCATGCCCGAGCGCTTGGATCAAACGAAGGCTAATTGGATGATAGATACCAAAGGCAGTCAAGTCCAGAACAGCGATGACGACAACGACAGCAATGGCGAGCCCAGTTACGGACCACCACCTCCGGAGAGCGTTTTCAGCGATGCTTTGTCCACAATGACCAAACACGACGAGCAGCGTCTTAACTGGGAGCGAAAGGAGCAGGAGAACTTTGACAAACCCGACGTCCATTATCAAGATGTCTTCTTCGACGAAGCGCGCACCCATGGTGTTGGTTACTACGCCTTCTCCACCGACGAGGCCGAGCGCAAACAACAGCAGATCGCCCTAGAAGAGGCCCGCAGAGCCACGACCGCAGAACAGACCCGACGCGATGAGATGCGCGCCAAGCGGGACTTGCTTGTGGCCGATCGTGTGCTCGCGGCTAAAAACAGAATACGGGCACGTAACGGTCTGCCGCCCATCAGTAAGGAGGAGTACGAGCGCGAGCAAAAGCAAAAGAGGGATGAAGAAACGGCCGATGCGGAGGCACGGGCGCAGGAGGAGCAGAAGAAGATTGAAGCCATCGAGAAGAAGAAGGCGGAGGAGGAGGCCGAGCTAGAAGAACTGAGAAAGGAGCACGTACGGGATTGGGATCGTGATAAGCCAGGCGTCAAAGCCAAGCCGGGAGGCTCAGAATCACCTGAGGAGGAGTGGAAGTACAAGGCTGAGCGGCTACCCATGTCACAGGAAGAGTGGAACGAGAAGCAGCGTGCTCAAAGGCAAGCAGAGTTTGCTCCAATGCCAGAGCCAACATCTCCACCCAAGCGCAGCAACTTCAACAGCATGCCACCGCCTCCGACTTGGGAAGTCGGGTCTGCGGACCAAGAGTTCTGCAATTTTTACACCACCAAGCGGGAACGGACATTCCAGCGACGCAACTATACCTCCAGCAGCGGAGACAACCACGAGGAAGAGCCTGGTCCTTCCGCTCGTAGCCTGGGCGCAGCCATTCCACCGCCACCTGGATTGCATGACACTGCTGCCCCTACTAGAGCGAAGCGCGCCAAGTCCCAGACCGATCTGGAGAGCTCCATTGAAGCGGGTTTGAGGTTTCTGCGCGATAACTGTGACAAGGGTGTGCTAGGCAACAAGGCCACCTGGACAGCCAAGGCAGACTACTAGTTTAAAGTTTATTGCTTTGTATAAAGAATATTCATAGTTTAGAAAAACGCAATACCTCTAAGACATGTTTTCTGTTGTTTTGAATTTCGATGAGCCAAAAAAGCATAAATCATAAATCACTTCCCTATACATTGTCCTGCATCATTAAAGTGGAATTGAAATGAATTATCTCAACATATAATAAGTTTTAACTGAGAAAAAAATAAGAAAGTTCAGTCCCTTCAACACTTACTAAGTTCGAATTGATTTATATTTCCATTTCTATTTTTTTAATTGTATAAACTGTTGCTTTCAAGTCCTTGAATTTGCTAATTTTGCAAGAGCCAAATGATGTCTGTATTTTCCAAGTCACAAAAGTATCATTGGATTTTATGGGATCCCAGAAGATAGCTTTTGTTATAATTTCTAAGCTATTCAAAAACACGAATTATAGTATACTTTTGGCCACAATCATGGGAAATCGGAAAAATAATCATAGATTAGTGTTAACCATTGCTATAGAAACCTAACATAATATAAAGTTTAGCTGTGGAACCCTTAACGTACCAAGTCTTGCTAATCTAAGGATAATATTTACTAGCTTGCATATGAACTAAGGATTAAGTGAGTATCATCGGCTCTTGAGCAGTACGCTATCTGAGCTTGCTATGTTATTGTTAATTGGTGTTTTGGCAGACAGCATGAGTTCCCACGGCCTTCGGGTTGCATTATAGATTAAAGCATGTCCCGATCGACCATATCGATCACTATCTCAGACATCTTTTGGCGGCACAGATCGTTAGGTGGAAAGTTGAGCGTGGGCGCACCTACATCCTCCTCCAGATCATCCCCGCTGCGTTTCAAATACATATCAGGGGCATCCTCGGAGGAGCACGTGCTTATTGGTATGATGTCCATAGCCAGGCCAAGGGCGAAGCGGCCGTAAGTCTTCAACTCCTCGGCAAACCTAGAAAAAAGAAAGAATTAATTTGATGATTTTCCTAAAAAAGATTGCCTTACAGATCCTGCAGCTTCTGCAATGTGTCACAGTGGTCCGGAAGCGCTGTGCACAGTATTTGTAGCCACCGGAAAAGCTCTTCCGTATATGTATTGAGCAGCGTCTGAAGCTCAGCATCCCGCATTTCCTTCGTGGTGCAGCAGTAAAGCAGGTTGGCAATGTCCAGGGCGATGGAGCTGTAGCGTATCAGCTGGAAGTCGAGCAGGGCCACCTCTAGCACTCGCTGCGGATCCTCCGGATCGTAGTGGTACAGAAAGTTGTTTACCCAACAATCCCCGTGGCAAATGGCAGACAGCGGGGATTCCGCGCTGGCCAACTGCACCATGCGACCAAAGAATGAGGAGCTCTCGGCGAAATTGTTGATGGCCTTAACGTACTTGGAGTCGGCGGGCAGCACCTCAGAGACCATCTTAATGGCGTTCTTCGTAAGCCGCTCGTAGTAGTTTCGATACCAGCTTGTGTTGGCCGTACAGAATATGCCCTCACTGATCAAGCTGCACAGCTTGCTGAAGTCTAGCGGATGCTCGAACTTGTACGCCAAACTGAGGGCGTGCAGCTGCGCCACCTGAAGCAGGACGGACTGCGTTTCCTCCATGCTAAGGCCTTTGTGGCGGTCGGACATTTGAAAGCCTCGTTCGCGAAGGTCCTCTGTATGGAAAGAAAGAATATTTGGTAGTTTAATGTACGTTTCTGTTACTTCCAAGTTTATGTTTACCCATTATGAGCAGGTCGTGTCTGGCCGTGTAGCATTTGGGAATGGCGTTGAACACTGGCGTGTCCCGGCCTGTTTTGCTGGCCTGGAACTTGAGCAGTTCGGGCATGATTGTTGTGTAAAATTCCACCTCGTTGCTGAACACAAAAAGGATAAGATGAGAACAACTTTCAAGGGATTAAGGACACTCACCGGAAGAGCTTGTCACTCTTGTAGGCTTCCCGCTGCACTACGCTCTCCGGCATCACCTTGCAGATGACCTTCTGCTCCCACTTGTGATGGCACCCGTCCAGACCCTGCCGCTTGCCACTAAGATTGATGCGGTATAGGGCTGCCGTGTAGTTGTCGCCCCGGTCGGAGCCCTGGGCCAGCTGGAAAAAGAGACACGTGTCCATTTCGGTGATTTCATAATCAAATAAGAGCAGAATGGGGAAGAATTATTACCTCAAAGGCATCGATTTGGACGTCTGGTTCCGCGTGCTTAAAAATGTCCTGGAACATTTCCAGCGACAGTATTTGTTTGCCCTCCACAGCGGATGCTCCATTGTTTGCCGCTCCCATTCCGGTTGTTGTTGGTGTTGCCGCCTCCGTAATCCCCATTTCTGTAGATTTTCTACTCTGCAACTTAGGCTTTCTGGCGTCCTTTGTACTTATTGGAACCTCGGGAAACCTCGCGGGCGGTTCCTTTCCAATTTTCTGTTAACTTTTCGTCGAGCACGCTGCACTTTTCCTTATTCGTTCTTCGCTTTCAACGTTTATTCATCGATTTTGCGCTAGCATGTGTTTTTTGCCCAGCTTTGTGCTTCTTCTTCTCTTTTAGTATTCTTTCGTCCTTTCGTGCTTTCGTCATCGTCTTACGTTTTTTCAACCCTGTGCTTACATTACGCAACCATTTTAAATGGAACGCGGTAAAACCTTTAGCGCCTGCTACATGAGTGGTGATTTTTGCTAAGCCATGAAAGTATAGAATGTATGTATGTATGTATTTAATTTTACAGAAAAAGTAGAAAATGTTAAACAAGCAAAGCAACTTTGCTACGAAATTGCCATTGATTACGTTGTTTGTCAAAAACGGTTTTGTTGACGCCAGTGTTTCCACACCTAATTTCGTATTTAATTTGATAGTGCGACACAACTTAGCCTGAACCGCTATTAAAGCGTTAGTTCGGATTTGTTTAAGCAAACAGCCCAAACTTAGAACTTTCGCCATTGAAATTTAAAATTTAAATACGCATATACTTTGTAGAGATGAAGAAAAAAACACCGATAAAAATTAAAAATTAAATGGGGAAAAAGTTAGATTAAGGTCTATAATCCAATTGCAAAATGCAAGGGAATAAAAATCTCTGGTCTCAGAAGTTAGTAAATTTTGAAAACCTTTATATTTTATCGACTTTTTTGTTTTTATTTCAAAGCATCGGAAAACATCGATCTATGTGACTCCACCTCTATTGTAAAGTTGCCAGACCGTCAAAATCTCAAAAATGTGCTTGAAGAATCGTGCCCGCTTGTAGTTGAAATTACAGAGCGTCCGTCGCTTACGCTTCAGAAAATTCCGTCCAATTCAGCAATGGAGTCGTTTAGAAGTTGCTTTGAATCTATCGAAGAGTCACCTTTAATGGATAGCGTTCAAGAATACGTGCAACAGGATCTATTGACGCGGAATTTCAAGAAAGAGATGAGACAGGAGCTGCGTAAGCACATTGCCGACAACGTGAGATTGGGTCTTTACCAGCTGAGGCCGCTGCTGTACAAACAATGCCGCTTTTGTCGGGCAATAAACATACCTTATTTTTGGCAACACGAGGAGCAGTGCCAAAGAATGACCTACACATTTGGATGCCCGTGCGGATTTCTTTGCTTATCGTTGAAGTGCCTTGGAGGGCACAGCCGAACGTGTGAGATCGCCCAGAGTATTAAACGTCAAGGAGATTCTGGATGGATTCCCTACGTCACCTACGACTTCAGACAGAGATTTCTACCGGAAACGATTAATTAATTTTATTTTAAGTTTTGAAAAGATGCTTTTTAAAACAAGTTTTGAAAATTTTTAAAAAGTTTATGTTCTGGATGCTAAACAAAAGAAAATAAAATGAATTCCTAAGTTTATACTTCTTTTATTGGTATGGTGGGAAAACAAACAATTACTAAAAAGTCTTGTCCTCTTACCCATAAAAAATCCACCTGCACCATATTACCAAGACTTCAACGGTGGCTGCACTAATTTTGCGGCCATTTTGGTTTGACTTCGCAAAAACACGTGCGAAAAAAATGCCCAAACGTAATTGTATGCAACAATGCTACGTCAAGCTAAAATTTGCCCTAAAAGATAAAGAGGTGAGTTTTCCATAAGATTCAGCATTCCTTTAGGACGAGATCGACCAGAATTCTTATTTTCTTGTTTGCAGGAGGTGATGGTTCAACCAAATCGGAATCCTAAGAAGGTTGATCCTCCAGAACCTGAACTGGCTTCTGTTGAACCTCAGTTGGTCGCTTCTCCGAGTGAGCTAGATTTCCCCCAAACGCAGGATCGTCCGGTGGATCAACAATTTGACTGCCTAAAGAGCTATCGCTTAACGAGGAATGATTAAAAGAAGGTGTTGCATTGTACGCTCACATCGCCCGCAATTTGAGCCTAGGAGTATACCAGCTGGAGCCAGTTAAGTGGGGTCAATGCGCCACATGTCTGCATGTCTTTAGCAGCATTACACAGACGGCGAGGCATCAGGAGAACTGCTGCTTTGATATGTGCACAGTGCAGTGAAAACTTGTGCTTTCCTTCATAGAATTCATACTTACCACATATTTAAAAATTTAATAATTTAATTAGTCGTTGGAGTGGAAGACGTTAGCTAAAGATATTTATTATTATTTTATTTGTATTTTTAGTTACACTTATTTTGATTAATATGTTTATTTTTTGCTTGTATAGTTTCGCTTCTTACAAAGTACTTTAGAAAAAATGAGCATTTAATGTTATTAGTAATACATGCTGAAAATGCAATGGATCATGGATCTCGGGAAGTGTCGCTGCTGCTTTTATCACTCCTGTTGTTGGGCGTTTCGAACGCCATCACTATGCGAGTAAATAAAGATTCCAGACTTGAACGCCCAAGCGGCGTTTGGCACCAGAGTCCAAGCAATCGAAAGAAGTAACGTCCAGGCTCTGAAATACATATGTAAATCCTAATGTAGACTTTATTTAACACACAAGAGCCACCCTTAAGCTGGACATGCAGCAGCATGCACGTTGTGCATGTATGTACTTGTCTGCGTGCCTCGCTCTTAAAACTCAATTCTTTTTTTTTTTTGTAAAAGCTTGTCTCAATAAATAAATAATTAAGAACTACGTTACAGGTGCAAACCCACCTGTCCAATCAGTTCAGACCAAGGCTCTCCTCCTCCTCACTGCTGCTGCTCCTGCTGATGCGTCACTAGTCCCATGTCCTCCTGCAGCTTCAAAGCCAACGGTAGCGGCCTCTGCGGCCAGGTGCGCCTCTGAAGGAGCGTCTCCCCAACGGCCAGCTGCCGCTGCAACGCCGTAATGGTGGGGTAAATGTGTTGCTCCACAAACTCCGTCACAGTATACTCGTCATACACCTCCCACAGCAGCTGCTGTGCCTCGCGGGCCATCGCCCGCAGCTCCTCGATCAGCATCGGCGTCCGGGCGGTCAACTCTCGCACCCTCAGCGGCGAACTGAAGTTGTGCCGGACGTTGTAGTCCGAGAGCCAGGCGCTTTGGTCGCGCGTCTGCTGCAAATAGATCCCGATCTCGGCCAGCTTATCGAACAGGCGCAGGGCATACTTAAAGACCATGTGCCCCGGATAACTGCACACGGCAAACAACTGACTGTGGTGGGCATTGGGATGCAGTTCTAGCCAGGGGCGACCCGACCGCCGGCTGTCCGGCTGAAAGACGCACTGCAGCACTCTCAGCAACTCGTTGTCGCGCGGATTCGTGCTGAAGTAGCCTTTGGCGACGGTGGACAGCGACGTCATCAGGCTGGGAATGCCCACGGGCAGGAGTTCACAGAGTACAGCGAAGTGATCGTATCGCTGCCATCCCGTCAGGGCTAGGCCCCTCAGTCCCTTGGCGAACCGTCCGCCCTCCTTGGCAATTACCGCCAGCCAGCGAATGTTGTTCTCCAGATGATGCTGCAGCGGCGGCACCAACAAGCTCTCCCCAAAGGCTCCCTTGAAGGCCGAGGCCGTCCAGGCGCCGGGGAAGACCTTCGCGTAGGTATCCCACAGCTGCGGCTGGATGAAGCGGTAGATGTCGCTGGCGTACACCCACACCATGGGCTCCACGTAGCTGCCCACCTGCGAGTGCTGCAGCTCACTGAGCGACATCGAGCGCAGCTGATCGTCCCAGATGACCACCCCCAGCTGAGGCCACTGGCGGCGGATGAAGTGTGCCACGCTTACAACGTGCGAGAGGAAGAGCTCACTGCGCAGTCTCTGGCGACAGGCGGAGCACTCTCCCATGCGCTGCACCTCATCGCAACCGATGTGGATGTGGGTGAAACGGATGGGTGCCGAGGGCGCGGCGGACGATTGCGTCGAGCGTCCCAGACACTGGAGGTGCAGCTCGATCACCTGGGTGAGCATCTGCTCCAGCAACGCCATGCTCTGCGGCTGACTGGGGCAAATCGATTGAGGGCTCTCGGCCAGCTCGCGCAGTTGCTCGAAGCCGGACAGCTTCAGCACGTACTCCATGTGGCCAAAGGTCTGCACGAGAGGCATGACGCTTAGTCCGTGAAGAGCAGCGCACTCCAGGAAGTCCTAAAAGGGGTCATCGAAGTAAATATCGCTTACTATAATGGGATATTCAGGGGTGCCATGCAAAACGCAGTGGTTTTGAAATCCACAAAAAGTCATTTCCGCTAAA
>JAEIHY010008977.1:0-11301 GCA_018904565.1 Drosophila tsacasi | reverse complement strand
AGCTAAGCTCTAATTGGAGGCTACCAAAAGTAGCCTCACCACTTATACCTACCTACCATACCATTTCGTTAATTTCTATTGATATATTTTTCAATTATTGTATATTCTTGAATGAAATAAAGATATTATAGAGCATTGTTATCAGGTATTTGTATAATTTTAATGCATTAATAAGTAGTTATTGAATGAGAAATTCAGTTAGTATTTTAATAACAATTTCCAGGCGCAGAGTAAGAACCTTCTCTTATCTAAACCCATTTAATAACTTCAAAATGTAACTCCTAATGTAGAGATATTTCCAAAATTTCTTGACCCCTTCCAGGATTCTTGTTCCCCCCGTCTGATCCCACTGAAAATATTTTCCCATTTTTTGCCAACGCTGCAGCGTGAAAATTCAATTTAAGGCATGAGTGGTCTAAGCAGCAGGACCACAGCAGCGAATTCCATGGCGTCCAGCTTCCGGGATGGCGATGATTCACCAGCGATACCGCCGCCATTGATTGCTGCTTATGATAAACCCGCAGCAGAAACTGGAACTAATCCGCTTCGAGTGGCTGACTCACGCGTACGAAATCCAATCAAATCGAGACGGCCAAAACGTGAAATGTCAGTGGAACCGGGCCATAGAATTCCAAGTACCATTTCCAAGCCCTATTTCAATATCATTTAAATGCGGTTTCAATTGTCGCCGCTTTGTCTTTGAAGTCTTGTTCCGTTTTCAAGGTGCGCTCCATCATCATCGTCATCGTCGTCGAGTTGGTCAAAACAAACAAGATATCTCATCGATATTGGTAGTGGCCATTAGTGTGCCACGTTTTTTCTTTCTTTCTTTCTGTCGCCCACTGTGCGCTTATCAATCTGCATTTGTCGCCGCTAATGGTGCAATTTTCCCCATTAACGCAAATTGCCGGACGATAAAGATTGGCAAGTGAGCCGCTGGGAGGGGGAGATGCAACCAAGGCCAGATGTTTGGCGAAAGTCAAGGCGGCAGAGCAGAGATGATGGCCACAAAAAAAAAGTGACATACTAATTGAATGAGATAAGATAAAATATAAGTGTATAAACGTAAGTCTATATAAAATTTTTTGTATTTACTTATACCATTTTAATATAATGTTTGGTTTAATTTTTAAAGTAAGTACAAAAGGTTGTGCAATATTAAACATGAAACAAGAAAGTACAGTTTCCCAGACAGTGTGACCAGAAGAAACTATTGAAAATCAAAATACGTTTCATAAATAATATTTTCATATATAACTGTCTTCGAAAATGTTGCAGAATTTAAAAAAAAATTATAGAGAGCACCTCCAAGATATAAGCCCATGAGCACATAACAAATTAAAGCTATACCCTATAAGGTTTTATGGTACACATTGAGCCTTTTTTAAAACCCAAAGCCAAGCTATAAATATCTACAATAAAAATTTAATCTAGAGCAAAAACAATAACCATTTCTTCCTTGGCAAACACCTGCAGCTCAAACATTCATTTTGGCCATAAACTTTCGCCACGCCAGTATGGCCAACTGCCAGGCTAATGCCATAATTAATGTTTGATCACCTTAATTACCATGCGGATCCTACACACCTGAGTTGGCCGTGAAAAGTCGGCGGAGGATTAACGAGCGGATTTGCATGACATGAAAACCAGAAAATGCAACTGCACTGCCATGTATCTTTTCTCATTTCTTCTTGAGTGAAATGTTTTTGCTACTGTCATTTATCATATTGGCCAGCGAAATTTTTTCTGCGATTTGTCAATTTAGAGTTACGTCAAAACGGCAAACAAATCGGGTAGAAAAACAAATAAATCCGCAATGGTAGTGAAAGCTTTTGCAGAAAAAAAGGGAAAGATAATGCCACAGAGCTAATAATATTAAAAATATAATGTCACGGAAAGGGAAACCAATTAATTATGTGCTAATTCAAAGTGTGCATTTTCAAGATTATCAGTAGCTAAGGGAAATTTTTGTTTTAATTTAAACAAATTGAATTAGCGCTTTTTATAAAAATGAATGCATTGGAAATTGTAAGAGGAATAAAGAGTTATATAAGTAAATAGAAAAAATGTTTTATTTATTTATGATTCATTCAAAGAAATTCACTAATGAACCAAAAACGAAATGCTCGTTTATTGGATATTTTTTAATTAATTTATTATTTATTTAAAGTGCACTTAGACTAATTTGCTTACAGCAGTAATTTTTATTCTTCCATTTGGAATATTTAATATATAATACAAATAGGTAAAATGGTTTTCTATAAAAAAATGCATTCCTTGGAAATTTAGTTTCTTTTAAAATAAATACTTAGAGAATGAACACAAATAGGTAATATTTCTAAAACGTTTGAATGTTAAATTAAATATTAAAAAAAAATAAATTACATATCTGAAAAGTGGTTGTGCACTTGCACACTTATATCCCCTGTATTGCATTCTAATAAATATATGCAATTAAGTTAATAACTGAACTGATTAATAACCACAATATAAAAGTATGAACATTTAAGCTTGGGCTGATTTTATATGAAATTCAAAAGAACTCCAAAAATTGCCTTAACATTCCGATATATTTATTTCTAATTTTATACATACTCACAATGTATGCAGATTTTATATCATTTTCAAAATAATTCCCAAGAGTGCCCCAATATCTCGGACATATTTGCTTTTGTAACTGCTTGCAGGTCAATAGCTCCGGCGCCTGTTACGAAATTGGCAAGACAGTGACACTTTCGGTGCGTGATTCAGGTGCGTCGCTTCGGATCGGCACTTGGAAGTGAAATCGAAAGTTGGACAGCCGCTGCCAGTAGCCCCGCAGCCCCACAGCCCCCTCTCTGCCCAACCAGCCCACCTGGGTCCACTGGCAGGGCGGCGGCGGCGGCGGCATCGCATTTACTTTGCAATTATCAGGGGCCTAAGCGATAATTGGCAAGCCAGGCGAAATTAGCAGGGGCTAACGCTAACGGCAGGTAGGTAGGTGTTATTCAGCACCTCATCTCTTTTATTTCTTTATATTTTCCCCAGGTCCGCCACTCCGGTGCTTTTTACAGCCGGTGGCCAAATTAAACAGTTGTAAAAGAGCTGCGAGCATTTCTTTTGCCCATTTGAACCAATTATGTCATATCGAGACAATGAAAAGCAAATAAAAGCGGCCAAAAACCAAAAACGGAAGAAGCTCGATCGGACCGAGGGACCGTCTTACATAAGTTTTATGCCCTTTTAAACACGGCTTAGTATATACAACTTATTTATGCCTTTTTCGTATTAACTCTAACCGTTGTTTTCAGCCCACTTTCAATTTCGTTCAGTCGAAATTATTAAGCCAAAAACCGAAACAAAAAAAGGCTGACTGGCGCATCCGCCAACAGACCAACAGAAGAAAAAAACAACATGAAAAAGCTACGAGATAATCGTGATGCACATTCAGGTTCAAGTTGAGTCGCAGATGAAAATCCCGAGACAAGGGAGACAGAGACGACAGAGGCTGGGGTCAAAAACTGGGCACTGGCTAATTTTGGATGGGTTTTTGAGCTCTTCATAGGGGAGGGGAGCCGTGAAGCGAGTGAAGTATAAGGAGAAAGATCGGGGGTTAAGCCATAAAGATAATGCCATTGTGGCATCCGATTAGCCGGACTGAACTTAATTAGATCGAAGCATGACTTTATACTTTTTTGATTGAAATTGAAATAGAAATTAGAGAGTGAACAAAATGAGTGAAAATTATACAAGAAAAATTGTACCCGAGTGAGAAGTTAGAAAGGTTGGAAAGTATTAATGGTTTAATATTGGATTATTTTTAAAAACAATAAATATAATTTGTAGAAAACAGGAGAAAATAATAGGAACGGAAAAAGAGAAGGCTTGAAACTCATTGAAAGTTTTTTGTAATAAATGTAATAAATGTAATATAATATAGTAAATATATCAACAAAATGTATAGAGGTATTGAAATAATCATTATGTAATATAATATAGTAAATCTATCCAAATAAAATGATAGACGATCAAGAAAATATTCAAATCTACACATCTATTTGTTTTACACATAACATAAAACCCCAAAGATAAAACAAGAAAAGAAAATACTTTAAGCTAACAACTATATTAAAATCGTATCTATAAGGAAATAATTTATATTTCCAGCTCTAGGTTTTCTTTTTTAGCCATGAAAAATTCCTCAACATCTATAAAGTCTCTAAACAATTAAGTATTAGCTTCTCAGGTCTTCAGTTGGATTCTGTCACCAACTACATTTGTCCAAGCTCCATCTTTGTGACAATTAAAGTGCCCATTGTTCACCCTCATTCCTCATTTTGATTTATTTTTTTAGCCGTTTTGTTTCGCTTTGGCTTAATGCTGCTGTCTTGTGTCTTTTGTATTTTGTTTTTTTTTTTATATATATTTTTCTTTTTGCTGCAAATGCAGTCACATTCTTTTAAATACCAATTGGGGGTCAGTTAGTCCGTTGGTCAAGACTCTGGAATTTTGAGCAAGTGCTTTTTGTTATTGTGAGCAAACGAGTTTAAATGCGGAGACGGAGAGTGGAACTCGACTTGGTTTTGGTCCGCGCTCCGGCTTAATAAATTAATTTATAACTTTTGCTTTTTTTTCTCGCCGCTGCTCTCGCGAAACAAGTTGACCTTCAGCCGCGGGTATGTCTGTAAAAATATACATATTTGATTTGGTATTTTGAGTTATATATAAACCACATATATATATCTGTCAGGCGAATTTACAGTTACGTGTTTCAAGTGGAGCTAAATGGTAAAATATACCAAAAATAAAAAGCCCTCAGAGGCTGGGCTTCAAGGGTGGGAATATGATTTTGGCTGCAAATTTGCAGCCATTGAATACATGTACATATATATATATATTTTAATTGGTCAAAAGATGGCTGTGGGACTTTAATTGGCCAAAGAGTTGATGTATTTATTTATTTGTCTTCATGCCAAGTGGTTTAAGGAAATAATAAATTAAGTGGTTACTAAGAGATACTCACGGTAATACAAAGAATAAAATACAAATACAAAGAATGAATATGTTGGTTGAGAGCTTAATAAAAAATTAAAGAAGTGATAAGATTTTTTAAAAGAACAAACATAAAAAGTAATGGAAATGGTTTCTCGATAAAATGAATATACCAGAAAATATAGATGAAAATAAACAAAAATAAATCATAAATTAATAAACGTTTGCTTCAAAAAGCGAATTTAAAAGGAAAACCTATTGAAACTATTTATAAAAATAAGTTTTATAAGCAATTGGTTAATAAACAAAGATATCGCACAGCTGAAACAGCTATGGAAACACAAGAAAAAGAGGTTGGGCAGGGGCTGTTCCAACCCCCTGGCCTGTCAGCGTGTTAATGACTTGCATGCCCCCAAATCTGAGAGTCGAGGTACGGGTACGGACATGGCTGGTTAGCCCTGTTGTCGTTGTCATGGAATTGAATCATCCCGGCGTTCCCTGGAGCATGTCTCTTCCTCTTAACCCATTGCCGCCCCGCTGCATTAACCCCCTTCTGGCTGATGCATACGTAACGAGCCCAAAGAGTAGCGACACGGCGACACAAAAAAGGCAACATTTTGCAATGGCAACTGGGACTTGGGCTGGGGCTGAAGGCAGAGATATTCCGAGGCTCAGAAACTCTGTTACTCGAAGATACTGTGTATCTGGCAGATACAATTACCAAAGCGATTGCAGTGGATGCGACTGGGAATGCGGGAATTTCAGGCCAATGCGGTTTAATAGCCAAAAACCGGTAACTTAATGAGACCGCCCCGCCGTTGAGTCTTCTATAATGCTTTTTGAATAATATATGCACTGAGAGAAATTTAATTATATATATAAATATAATAAAATACATCAAAACGGTTTTAAGAGGGGAAATAATTGCATTATTTTGGGGGAATTCAACCTGAAATATTTCTCTTTCATTTCGAAATGTAAAATATAGAGAACATGTGAATTTTTGGTTAATTAAATTTGCACATTATATGGAAAGAAGTTTAGAATTCAGTTTTTGTTTTAAGAATTATTAAAAAACTAATTTTTCTTTGGATGTATTCGTATGTAAATGCCAAAACGCATCGCATTGTGCGGATTCCCCCCGCAGGGTCGCCGATACATTCACTTTTTGTTTTTTGTTCGTACGAATGCCGCTCCTCTCATCGGGTTTCACTTTCATTGGAGTACGATTTGCCAATCTGGAAACCTCTCCACGGATGCGAGGCGGATGTGCCATGCCATGTGCCACCTCTGGGGGTCAGACTACAAACTATATACATATGTATTTGAGATCGCATATTTGTAGGGCTCCAAAGGAGCTCCGATATTCAAGCAACTTTATGGGAAGTACCTCAAGCAGTATTTATTTTTGTGGAAATGAAGAGGTCTACATAAACTCTATTATAGAATGACTTTGCTGTTTAATTTTAACAAGTGTTTGCTTTTTACATATTTGCTATAAATACATTCCTAACATTTAATATATTTTATGAAAGTAAAATTAAGGAAATTTAGGCATTTACTTTGATTTAGATTAGTTTATGCTAGATTTTCTGTATATTTAAACCACCTAGGACCTGAATCTCCAGCATATTAAGAAAAAATCCCCATAAATTAACCCGACAGGGTATTAAAACCGCAGATATGCTGCAAAATCGAATGCTCGAATGGGCGGCTGATTAAATCTAAGCATATGGCATATGGAAGATGCAGGCCTCGTTGGAGGCCTGGCCTGGGGATTGACTCGGGCTCAGTTCACTGTCATTGTCTTTTGGGTGCGACTGCTGCGTTGGCGTTGCAACGTTGCAACGTGCCGCAGCAACGCTATGGATGTTGCATGAATTTGCAATTTTCGCTGGCTCATTTTCGGGCTGGGCCCCGATTTCCGCCAGTTCGGAGGAGAGACAAAAGCCCGGGCCGATTTCCTCTTCACACGCATTTTTGTGGCCTGACGTCAAGCAGATCGACCGTGATTAAAGCCGCCATAACATAGACATAGACGATGATGATGATGATGAAGGTGATGAGTCGCTCCCTGGCTAGTTTCTTGGCGGCAGCTCATCTGCCAGCACTTGTCGCCAAACGTGTTTCGCCCCCGCGGACCCACGGACAACGACGTGGCCAAAAATAAGTTCAGGCCAGAAAACAAAATAGCAACAAGACAACACAAATTTTGAACAAAAATAATACAAAAAGCAATCGGACCCATGCCCGTAAAAAAGACAATTCCTAAACGAGTTTTTCTGCGCATGCGCAGCTGAAATTTGCATGACTCGCCGTAAGAAATATCATAGGATCAGCGAGATATATGCCTTTACCGAAGGTCCAAGCGGATGTGTCAACATCCCCATCCCCCCCAAGAAGAAGAAACCCCATCCAGACAGCCTCATTTCGATTGCGATTTCGTTTATATTGCCATTTGGTTTCAAGTAAAAGTTTATGCATCGCATGTGGCTCGTATTTATTTGCGCCTTAAGTTATCCGTATCTGCGGCTATAGCCATAGCTAGACGTGCTGCTGTAGCTGTATCTGTGGGATGTATCTACGGGCGCACCATCATCTTTAATATGCGTGCAATGTATCTCAACGAATTGGGTTCGTGTTTGAAAGTTTTGCACTCGATCGCTTCGATTAGCATGGGAATTGCAATCGCCGACGTCTTCGCGGTCTGCCAAAGGTGTTAATCGGGTAAAAGTTTCGGGATTGCATAATTCCCGACCCGAGCAGATCGTAAAAACTGTCCAGACTTGAGCTATAATCTCTGTAGGTGTGCACAGATTCCTCTCACCTCACCTCACTGAATTGATATTTCATTTTAAAGAAACTTTGGTAGGAAATTAAGATGTGAAAACCTGCAGGTGACTATTAAATTAAAAAAAAAATAATATACAAACAGGGCATTAAAAAAATGATTTGTATATTCATATGTTAATCTTCAGATATCCCCTGTCCATAGGCTGTTTTTATCTAGATCTTGGCTGATTGTAAGCACCTAGCGGTTGAGGCCACAAAGACCGATCCAAAGCCTCACAAAAAACCAGCAAATAACTCTTACTTTCGGCTGAAGATTACGTATTATGTTTTTGGCCAAAGCCAAAGTCGGAAGCAAAGAATCTTCGCACCCAGCGCGTTGTGTTGTCACACATGAATTAATATCAAGTTAAACCAGGCAAACGAAATCGAAATCAAGTCGATGAATAGTCGTTGAATAATTCAGTTGATTCGAGAACGAAGAGGCTACCCACGAGGCGAGTTTCGAGAACCCGTTTATGGTCTGTGGGATCTGCGAGATCTGACTCGACTCTTTCCTGACTCGAAACTGGGCGCCCTGGGCAAGGATAACAACTTTCCAGGCTGCCGCCAAGGTTGCTGCCGGGTACTGCTGGAACCCATTCCCTGTTTTGGAATGGTGGCCAGGAAATCGCAAGTCCCGACTAAATATTTACGACTCTTGGCCAGATTTGCGCTAATTGCGTACAAAATGCAGCAACAAAAGCGGCAAAAACGCGAAATAAAAATGATTTCTCGGCTTGCAGTTGTCGAGAGTTGATTTTTAATGAATTTTTCTTTTTGTGCCGCAAGATACGAGTGTGACTACGAGTCTGAGTACGAGTACGAGTACGAGTTCGAGTTCGAGTCTTAGTACAAGCGAGTATTGTGGCAACCACTTACCGGAAGCATTTTGGCGGCTTTTTGCTGGTCGAGGTGGCGATACAAGGCTCCTTTGGGTTAGATGTTGCTGCTGCCGCTGCTGGTGCTGCTGCTGCTGCTGTTTCTGATGCCAATACTGTTGCTGCCGCTGCTGCTGCTGCTCTCGTTGTTGTTGTTATTATTTCAGTTAAACGCGACGACAACGACGAGGAGGAAAAAATAACGCTAAGATTTAGTGTGAGATATTTTTTTGTCGTTAGTTTTTTGGAAAATATTTGCTCAGAAAACTGGGCTAAATGCGGTTGCTCGAGGGGCTGTTGCTGCTGCTGCGGCTGGTGGTGCTGCAGCCTCTATTTTATTTTTTATGCAATCTGCACAGATCGCGGCTAAATGCTCCACTGGCTTTCAGCGGCAGCAGCAACAACAACAGCCTGCGGGATGCCGAAAACCAGGCCGAAAGTAAAAACTGTTACACACGTCTGCGCATTCAGTTTTTCACTTTCGGCCAGCCGCGGCGTCGGCGCATTTGGCCCAATAATATATTGTATATCTACATATAATCCACGGTAAGTACAATAAATGCAACAGCAAAAAAATAAATAAATAAAACTATCTGCACATTTTCCACATTCACTCGGGACACGCAAAAAAACAGAAACAGAAACAGAAACAGCAAGAAAAGCCAAGCCAAGTTCCAGCCACGAGTACGGGGAAAAAGTTAGCACTAAACTCTACTATGGGCCAAGACAGACTATATGGCAAATTAGTATGCACGGCCAGGGGCGAGTTACCGCTAAGCCAACAATACCGTTCGAGAGTCGCCGCTGCACTGAATTCGTGCGGTGGCCAAAAAGCGTGGCCAACAGAAACCAGCAACAGCAACAGCCAGCAGCAGCAGCCGGGCAGAAACAAGCCACTTAACAGAGGCCAAAGCCAAGTTGCTGCGCAGCCGCAAAAGCCCGCTGTTAGCCAGCTAACAGCAGTGCCTTTTGGCCCAGTTAACATCGCACACTTCGCACTGGGGCCCAGCCAGACAGAGAGCGAGAGCGCGAGAGAGAGGCAGTTCTTGAACACAATAATTAATAACAAACAAACAAAGCAACGCAAGCAGACACTGATAATGGAGCCCCGCTTTAATTATGCTCTCCGGCGGCCAAGAAACTTATCAATTATGGACACACTTTTGCGGTTTTGGCGTTAAATGCCAGGGAAATCGGTCAATAATTGTTGCCCATAATTGCCACGGGAGGGTATATGGGATGGGGGGAGGGAAAGGATTGTGTAATGCCAAATATTCTGAAAGCTAAATAAAGGGAAAATAATGGTAGCCAGCTTTTGGATTGGGTAATCATTGAGCTGTAGGGGACTCCCCGAAAATATATACAGTACCAATAGATTTATTAAATTTGTTATAAGCCAATTAATTGTATAAATATTTAAGTCTTATGTATTTATCTTATCATAATCTTTTAACCACTTATTTCTGTTTGCTTGCGCATTGAAAATTCAAAACTGAAAGCTGGATTAACTTAATTACACAGTACTTATTGGTGGTTACTTCATCAAGACTTCCCTTCCACTGTTAACCCTAATTGGCTGCCTTTTCCTTGAACTTTATTAAACGCTTTGATGTAAATTACATATATTTATTAGATATATAGTGTGTTTGTGCACAGTTTTTGCAACTTGATTTAATATACAGATTACAGCAAGTGCAGAGGATTTAACTGCCACCAGGAAAACCCATTAGCATACATCCCTATCAATTACTTAAGATACTAAAGAACAAATTGAAAATATCAATAAATAACTGAATAAATAAGCAATACATTTATTTATTCATTTGAATTTTAGCTGGCAACTATCCCCCTTGAAGTAATGAAATCTGTAAAGTTTGCAGTGGAAATCAATTCCGAAAGTTAGCCCCCCCTCAGGCAACGGTCTTAAGATAATGCCTCGAGCTCTCTTGTGGATCATCTTTGCGAGTGTTCGATATTGCAACAGGTGATGTTGTTGTTGGCGTCTCTGCCTTTTATTGTTGTTTGGCGATGGTTAATGGGCTTAATTTGTTGCGCACACACACACAGAGAGGGGAAGGGGTGATGTCTGGGTATTTCAAAAACCACATTTTGGGTTTGGCCGGAACTCAAAATCAATTCAGAGCCTCCGAGTTAGAGCCATGGACAGGGGCAGGGACAGGGGCAGGGACAGGGACAGGGACTGGGACAGGGCTCAATAATTTCGTGGCTGACCTTTGTTGGGACCACCGATGGTAAAGAGTTTACATAATAGGCATTAAATGCTGTCATCGAAATGCCAACGGCTGCCAAGCGGCGGCGCGAAATGAATTTCAAATATTTTATCAAGCGATTTGCTTATGCCCATTATTGTTGTTGTTGCTGTCTCCGTTACTGTTACTGTTGTGGGTCTTTCTTTCTCTGCCCCACACACCTGCCTTTCTTCAGAGCTCCACTCCCTACCTGTGGGGTTTCTTGGTTCACTTTCCGCTCTTCAATAAATTATATATTTATTTGAAGGTTTATTTGAAGTTTCAAAATATAAAGTTTTGGCTTTGTAATTTTATTATTATTATTATTTTTTATTGTAATAACAAATATAATTTATTTATTACAATGTTTT
>JAEIHY010008966.1:0-14030 GCA_018904565.1 Drosophila tsacasi | reverse complement strand
TTTTTTTGCCCGGAATACCCTTTAGTAATAGACCCAAAGTGGGGGATGCTAGAGATCGAGCTCGGCAATCTTCGCGAGTGAGAGTTTGCGATTTTGGAATTTTTTTTTAAAGCTGTTAGTATTTAAAAAATAAAAATTGCTAAGAATACAAAAATAAACAAGAAGGGAAGCTAACTTCGACACGCCGAATTATAATTTAATCCAATTCCATTCCTATGGCAGCTATTTGATATAGTCGGCCGATACGTCCCGTTCCGACTTGGCGTAGAAACGGACGGACAGACAGACGGACATAACTAGATCGACTCGGCTGTTGATGCTGATCAAGAATATATATACCTTAAAGGGTGTGAAATATCTCCTTCACTGTGTGACTAAAATTATAATACCCTGCAAGGGTATAAAAACACACACAATCAACACATTGTTGGTTAAAAATAAAACTTGCTAAAAATACCATATTAAAATAACATCTTCCCTTAACCTTTTTTGATACTGGATATCCTCCAGGTCGCAACACTAGAGCAAAGTCACGTCCTTACTGACTTTTCTCCTCTCCCATAACCCTCCCCCTCCTATTTTGGGGGCAAGTTTTATGGACAATCTTATGACGGTGATTAAATCATGTTGCACAGGGAATGATGCGGCTGGGCTTGTGGGAGTGGCCTTCCAGGGGGTGCCGTGGCGGTGGGGTGGGTCATTCGGTCTCTCGGGCTCCGTCTCGGCCTCGGTTTCGGTTTCGGTCTCTGTTTGTTATTCCACCAACGCCAGATGGGTCATGATTGTCATTGTGCGATAATTGCAAGTCACGGTGCCCAGAGTACCCTATAAAAGCCCATAAATTATTGAGTGGAACACACTTTATTGTTGCTAATTTCATTTAAGGCTTCGTTCTCCGTTGCCAAGGATCATAAACGATGGCAGTTTAGTTTTGGGGAATCTTAAGAAAGGGGTTAGTAAGTTATTAAGAGATCAGGGATTACTTAAGCTAAAACTAAGTATATAATTAAATAAATACAAATTAGAGTCAAAATGTAACTCCAGTTTAATTTGTATTTCGGTTATTCAAATATCCTTTTCGAGCTGAAAAAAATTCCTTAGGATTTTCCTTAACCAACAATCATTTTTATAGTGGTAAAAAATTCCCTGGATTTTATTGCCCTGCTGTGTGTGTTGTGTGTGTCGGGTGTTTGGTTTGTTGTTCGGCTAATTGCATTAATTAAATGCAGCAGAAAATCAGCTAAAACCACCAAAGGAGCAAGGCAGCCGCCGTAAAGGGCCCTCAAAATTAAGACGCTTCTTCAGTGTTTCTGCGGCGAAGTTCTTAACATTTTTTATGGAGCTTAGTTGCAACATTGTTGCTTTGATGGCCAAACAACTTTCACTGGATTTCAGAGAAGCGTACAAAAAATAACTAGTCCTCCGCACAGTGGTCATCATCACTCCAAGTAACATCCCGAAAATTAATTAATAAAAATACAGATTTTTTAATTGTATTTACATTTATATTTACATTTAAAATGCATATTTTAGCCCTGCTTCTAGGAGACCGCAAAGAACACTTTCCTGTGAAAAAGGGGCCTCAAATCAACACCAAAGTGGAGGGAAAACCAGAGAAAACCTAGGGTAACATGGAATGGAAATCGAGGATGCTACCGAGGTAACCGCACTCTGATCGGTAGATGTTGAGGTATTTAGGCATAGAGACAATAGAGACGATAGAGGAAACCTCAAAGTAATGGCCAAATAATTGCACATAGACCTCCGACCTTCGATCTCAACACTGATCGTAGCCCGAAGCAATATTGCTCCTTTTTTCGTGGCCTTTGGTATTTGCACAGCAGTTTTATACCCTGCTTGCTTTTAATGTTATTTTTTAGTAATGTTGAAATTTTTAAGTACACAAAAGAAAAAAATAAAGTTTCAAATTGATATAGAAATAGCTTGGGAATGTATCAATGCTTCATTATTTAAGAAATAATTGCTTAATAGCTTGTAAAGAATTGTAAAAACTCATTAATTAATTTGTAAACACTTGTATAGCATTCTTTATATATAAAATTTTATATATATTTTTACATTTATTATTGCATTTTTAGGCATACTCCATTGGGCCAACATTTACGCAAATTTCTCTCAGTGCACACGTGTGCAAGCAAGCGTAATTAACGCCACAGCCTGAGGAGTTGAGATGCAAAAAGGTGTTAAGTGGAGGGGAGAGACGGAGAACAGAGGCGTGCAGAACAAAGAAGAAGGGGGAGAAAGAGGGCGGGGGTTGACCGAGTTTTTAATTGAATGCATCTGAGCGGAAAAGGTGAAAATACTTTGCCTCCGGCCTCCCATCTTCATACCTTAGGAAAAAAACCAACAAAAAATAGGTTAAAGTTCAAAAAATATATAAGTAATATAAAAAAATTATAAAGCTAGATAAGGCCTTAGTTTTATGTATTTAAGCCTATAAAAATATTTCCAAACTATTTAAGAACTGCATGACCCTAACAGATAAATAATTTTCAAAATGAAGTGAAATTTTTAATAATTTAATCATTTTAAGGGCTCAATAGTATTGAAATAATTCTTGCTTCTTCTTCCGGGGCATTAAAAATCAGTCAGAAGCACAGAACAATGAGAAGGAGTCATTTCCGACCATATAAATCATATATATTCTTGATCAGTATTAACAGCCGAGTCGATCTAGCCATTTCTGGTTTATGAAATTTGTTTTTAAATTTTTTCAATATTTTTAAGGGATTAACTGCTAAAATTAAAAAAAAAAAAGTTTTTTAAATTAATTTTAAAAGAAATTGAAATTCAGTATGCAGATTTATTTATTACTCGGAACAGTTTTCCGAATTCAAATTAATGTATTTTAAGCTTAGTTATTATATTTTTAAGCTTTATTTTTATCAAAAATTATGGGTAAATATTTAAGTTTTTATACTCCTTTCGGTCTTACCGAAGTAAAATTGCTTTCTACTTATTTTTTATTCTTGAATATTTTTCTACCTTCATTAAAATTAAGAGGAATCACCCTTATGAAGCAATTTCTGTTTTAAATTTGAACTCAATGTTGTTTTTTTCACAATTTTAAATAACTTTTGCTAGCAAAGTAAATGCTGGCCAAGGGGAAACCCTAGGCAAGCGTGGAGGCTCCAGCCCCAACCTTTAACCGACCGCTACCAGCCTTCCAGTCACCAGTCTTCCCGTCCTCCAACCTTCCAACTTTCCAACCTTTTTCCACAAGACACCACAGATACCCCACCATACCTCCAAAACACTCCTCATTGGGTATACTCAAAGCTTGTACCCTGTTTGCTTCGCTTCCTTGCCAATTTCCATTTTTCCGGTTTTAAGCTCACACCAACACACACACATACACACACGCACACTCATGGCCACTTTCCACATAACCCGCCTCCGCCACCCCTCATTTTCCATTACCTTATGCATTTTTCATCGCTCCCGTGTGTTAACAAAAGTTCTTTAAGTAACTTTAACCAACTCTGTTAATGGTTCCCTTGCTCCCGAGACAACGCGGGATGAAGGATCCTTTGCCTGCGCCTCCTCGCTGCTTTCATATGCTGAGTGCCTCGGAAAAAGCAGGGAAAACATGAAGGAAAATTAACACGAACAACAAAACGAAGAGTTTTCCTAATTGCATAACTAAACTTAAGCCTGTTTGAAGCTTAGATAGGTAATGAAATATTGGAAGATGGTATTAAAATCAAAGACATCTTAAAATCAAGACATACTTTTAGAAATGTTTGTAAAAACATTTTGAATTAAAAAATAATTATTTATACATATTAATAACTAGTAGAAATAAATACAATTTATAAATATATTTATATAACGCGCAGGAATATACTCGTAGGCTGTGTATAAATAATATTTAAATAAAATGACTTAGCTAAGACAATGTTTATCGATTTAAAATCGATTTTTGTATGCAAAAAAATTCCAAAATAAAATTGTCTTTTAGTTTTTAAGATTTTATTTTCACGGGCATAATGAAATCTTACATTTTCCAGTGAGTACAAAGTGTGTAAAGTATATATATATATATATATATATATATTCCATATTTAAACACAATATATGTTATATTAAGAAGCATATATTAAAGCATCGATTAAAAATCGATTTTACCGTAAAATCATATCAAAAACTAGCACTTTACTAAATTATTTAGCAACTAAATTTTCCCAGACATTCCCCAATTATTTTCTTTGCCAGATTCCCATAAAAAGACAACAAAAACAAAGTGTGAAAGTGATTGGAAAATGCAGGAGCTGCGATCACATTGATATATGTATGGCAATCAGGCTCGCTGTAAAATTGCAACTGTAAACATTATGGCCTGTTAAAGACACCTCGCTTGATTACCTGCAAATTGCTGGCCAAACATCAACCGAAATCAGCGGCAGATTTATGGATCTCTATAGCCCCAGCCCCTTCTCCTCCCGAATGATCATCGTAAAATCAAATTTGCAAGGTGGAAAGCCAAAGGAAAGAAAGCCTGCAAGACAAACGATGAGAATCTCCCCAGGCAAACGGCAAACAGGCTTGAAACAATTCAGATTTTCCATATTAATTTTCGTTAATAAATGATGGGAAAGGGGGGGGGGGGTAAATACATATAAATGCGTCCGAAAAATAAGAAAATACCGAAGGAGGCCGCAGATTGTCGCTTGTCTCTGGCTTCTCGCTGTTTGATCGACAATCTCCACTCCATCTCCCGGTAGATTCGAGTCCAAATCTCTGACTGGATCTGGTCGCTCCCCTTTCCCCTCTCCCCTCTATATATATACCCCATAGTGGGGACCAGCTCTTTCGCGGACGACGACGACGACGACCGTTCATCATATACCCTTCAGTCCATTTAACACGTTTCTGACACTAATCCCGCCTTGATGAAACTAATTTTTTTCTCTCGTTGCTCGTTTTTTTTTTTGTTTTTTGTATATTTATTTGTTGTTGTTGTTGTTGCTTATTCCCTCGTATTTTCCAACCGGCCCCCGGAGAACCTCGAGAAGCTCGGAAACCCCTCGGAGCCAGTTGATTTATTTCAGCGTGCGCTGCTGGTGATCTCCGATGCTTAGACAAAGTATATGGCTATATAAACTATATACTAAAGCGGGCACAAGAGAGCACTGTGGAAAATAGAGGAAATTTGAGGAAAAGTCAGAGAAAAGTTTGTGGAATACAAAAAGCAGCATCATGAAGGATGAAGGCGGGTGAGAATGGAACTTTTTGGGAAAACTCTGTGGTGCTTCAGCTAAGATAGATAGCTAAATTAGAAAACTCTTAAAGTGTCTCTAAAAATTCTATTAAAAACTCCTACAAAAAAAAGGCCAAAAACCATAGAAAAATAATGCAAAATCTGAAACCAAATTTCCAACTTAAACACCTACAAAAAAGGTCTACAAAAACCCTTCAAAAACTCCTACAAAAACACCTACAAAACTTTAAATATCCTTTGATGAATACCCATAAAATCCACAAAAAACCCTTGCAGAAAACCCCACCTAAACCGCCTAAAAAATTCTTTAAAAGCTCTTTCAAAAACCCTTGCAAAAACCCTCTAATAAACCCCATAATAACGCGTACTAAAAGTGCTATAAAAATACATTTTAAAATACATTTAATAAATTGTAAATTATACCTTAAATATATTAAAAATTGTCTTAATATTTTAATTTAATTGCACAATTTCTCGCAGTGCTCAAGCTGACTGACAGACTGACCAACTGACAACTGACAGTCGACGTGTTTTCATTGCCGCAGCTTCTGCTCGGGCTCATCGCATCTCATATTTATATTTTTTCTTATTTTTCCACAACTGAAGTGAAGTGAACTTGACTGGGTAGGAAGATAAAGACGGCGACGGTATCGGAGAATTGGAGGCAGAGGCGGAGACACGATGGCTATATCTCTGGCATGATCTTGCCACAAATTAGTTTGGTTAGCTGCCGTTGCCGTTGCCGGTCCTGCCTCTGCCTCCGCTGCTGCTCCTGCTCCTGCTCTGTGCTCTGTGCTCTGTGCTCTAAATGTGGCACCGAGAACGGTGCCTCTGCCTTCCTCCTTCGATATTTATCACACAGTTCTTCTTTTCCTGATTTGCTTCTTTTTCTGATTTTTTTTTCGATTTTTCTTTTTTTTTCTTCAGATTTTTTTTGGTTTTTTTTTTAACCCCATACCATCCTCCGTTGCGCTGTCAATCACTGAAATGTTTGTGGACCCGAACTCAAAGTCGAACTCGAAAAGCCGAAGCGTGGTTAAAGCGACTTCAAGTCCGGTTCGGTTTTTGATACCATCAATGGCTTGGGGCATGCCCCATTTATGGTTATTTTTACTATTGGCATTAAACGGTTAATTCTCACACTAAATATTATTGTTTTCAGAGCTTATTTTAATCAAAACAAACTATATTTCTTAATAAATTCATTCTGCATGTAGGGAAATATTAAAGTAAATTATTTATTAGTTAGTATTATATGGTTAGTTTTATGTTTTTATTTCTCCCACAGAATATCATCGTTTTTATATATTTATATATTTAATTATATTTTATATATAGGTACAATTATATATCTCAAAATATAGCACTCATTCGTTTTATAAGGATTTTATTAAAGTAAAGTCTAAAGTACTTTGTTTAATGAAGTTCTTATTCTAAACTCATACAATAAATGTGTAAAAAATCACTTTTCTTTTAATTACTTTATGGAAAACTATCTTTCTTCTGACATTTTACTTTCGTAAATCATACAACGCGGTATCTTTCGGTCTAAAAACTCTCCCAAGTCCAAGTCCATTCAGTTTCTGGTTCTTCTTCGGACATTGCAATGTCATGCTTCATTTCCTGGGTTGTCAATTTCTGTCTGGTCGATCGGCAGCGAGTGGAAATCAAATGAATTATCGCTTAAATGCCAGCAAATGATCAAAATAGCAGGTGTACGTGTCCGGCGGGAGGTGGGGTGTTGCCTAGGCTATATGGAAGCTTAACTTCTTACAACATCATCTCCCGCACAAAATCTGAAATCACAAATCAGAAATCACAAATCACAGAATTAAAAACAAAACCACCCCGAGAACTCTCTCAGTTCGAGGAGTTTCCGGCATCATCCGGATGCCAAGTGGGTTTCGAGATAACTTAATTGCTGCAAAGGGATGACGACTGCCTCCCCCTAGTGTTATTGTTGGCAACCGCCTCCAACTGCCAAGCTCAAGGGGGTAAGAACGTAAATCCCATTATCGATAACGCGATAATCGCCTGATAATCGGCCATGTTATCATCATCATCATCATCGTCATCATCATCACCATCATCATCATTATCATCACGAGGCGGCAGAGCGGCGTCTTCAGCACAGTCCCCGGAACCCTTTTGTCATCAGTTCAGGGTCTTGTGACCTGTCACGAAGGGGTTTTTCCAGGGAAATTGGCAAGCCAGAGTTGACATTGGCAACCTTAGGTTTTATTTCCTAATTTTACAAATTAATTGTATATAATAATGGATTTTTGGTGGACTTTTTATACCCTTACAGTGTATTATAAATTTAGTCAAAAGTTTGCAGTGAAGGAGTCAGTTCCGACTTTATAAATAATATATATTCTTGATCAGCATCGACAGCAAAATAATGTATTTTTAGCTTAGTTATTATATTTTAAAGCTTTAATTTTCCCACAAATGATCTTATAAAATGATGGATAAATATTTAAGTTTTAATACTCCTTTCGGGGTATTATAATATCAGTCCGAAGCACGGAATAAGGCGAGGGAGTCCTTTCCGACCCTATAAATCATATATATTCTTGATCAGCATATATAGCCGAGTCAACCTTTTAAAAACTAACTGAAAACAGTTTTCTGAATTGAAATTAATGTATTCTTAGCTTAGTTATTATATTTTTATATATAGAATATGATATGATAGGGTGTTCTAAAGAATTTGATACCACATAATGATAATGATAATTATATGATATAATATTATGCTAGGGAATGATATTGTATAATGAAAGAGTATAAATTATAAGATATGACACAATATGATGAGATATTATCAGAAATATATTATAAATTGTTATGCTATGATATAATTTTGTAGGATTCTATTCAGGAATATAATATGTTCATCATAATAATAAACTTGCCTGCTGCCAGCACTGTCATAAACTCATAATCACCTCGAAAGGGTTTCGGCTTAGTCCACTGGCTTATATAGGAGATTAGGTCAGTGGGTTCTCCGAACCTAAAGATGAGCTGCTGCCGCCAAGTGGGTCAGTCAGGTTGATCCATGTTCTATGATCTATGATCTATGCATCTTGCGATAGAAGGACCTAGCTCGGCTCATCCTTAATTCCAAATTGTGCAATATTCTATATAATTAAATATACAATAAAATCTTTAAATTTACTTTAGATTAATAAAAGAAAATATATTTACAAGATAAGGAAATCTTAATAAATAACAGAAACCTTGAATTATTTCAGAGTTATTTAATTTCAACACTTTGTCAGTTTTCGAAGCCGTTTTAACCTTCGCCGGCAGGTCAGCCAGAGGAGCGGGTCTTCGCCGCCAGGATGCGGCTTGAGATGGTTTGAGCCCTGGCCGAGATTAAATTCCGTATACTTACTCGGCCGCAGTCCTTCTGTCCGTCCATCGTTCGCATTTGTATTGTTTCCACGCTTTGGGACAACAATGAAGGCGATTAAAGGCGTTTTATCCTGCTAACCGCAGTGCGCTGCTTGGCGGTCCATCCTTTTGTCATGCGGTTAATCCTTTGGCTATGTCGCGCGCGAGGCGAGGGCGGAAAAATACGAAAGGACACTGCCACTGGTCGGCAGGTCGGCAGGTCGAGAGTTTGGCGGACGGGCAGGTCGCCGGAATCGCCGGGTCGCAGGTCACAGGGCGCTGGGCCACCTCCTCGGCACACACAGGTACTCAAGGCATTACCCAAAACTTGTGCAGCTTACGCGAAAGTCCTTTGCTCGAATCCTACCGGGCTATGCTCATCGAGCACTGAGAGAAAATTTGTAGGATGTAGGGGAAGGGAACAAATAGAATGTTGCAGGTTGTGTTTGTATGAAATTTACCAATATTTTTGTTAATAATTAATAAAAAAACATATAAATAACTATGACTAATAATAATATTTAACTTCAGTTGAGGCAGAGAAATTTCACTTAGGAGTCAGGACATGGGGCAACCCTGATTTACATATTCCTAAATAACACAGGATGTTTTCCAAGTAAGAAAACATACATATTTTTAAGTATTTATGTTCCCCTTTAAGCTAAAAATATGAACAACTGCTGGCATATTTTTATTTACCTCTTAAAAAATTATTTACAAATTATTTAGCATTAAATATTTCCTGGCAGTGCATTTTTAGGTCCTTGCCATTTTTGGTCCTGTGCGTCGTGTGCGCGGCCACTTTGCGGTTGCAAGCGCTTAACCGCATCATAAAACCATCAGGCAGCATAAAGGCAAGCCATTATAATCATCGGGCCACGCACGGCGAATAAACCGAATAGACCTCGAGGGCCTCGGGATCTCGGATCTAGGATCGTCTTGAGTCGACCCTTTCCCGCTGCGTCCTGCCTGCCTTCCCAGCTGCGTTGCATTGATCCTGCGGCTCGTCTTAATGAAACTGGGAAAAATGCAATGGGTTGAGGACGGGAACGAGAACGGGAACGAGGCCAAATCCCTAGAAGGATCTGGTATCCGTTGCACTTGCCACTCTTTCTTTGCGGCTTCTGGTCTTTATTTTTTCCTCTTTGCCATTTTTATTGATTTAACCCCGTTTTAAGTTGGCCAACATTGTGAGGCTACCTGATTTTGCTTACTTTGCTGATTAATTAATTAATACAACTGAATCAAAGGGAGGAGCTCGGGTTAATTAATATAACATGATATTTAGTATATATATAAACAAGCAATTTTATATTTAATATATTTATTTATAATTTTAACTTACATATATTTAGGCAGTAAACAAACGTAATAATTAATAAGGAACTTATTTATGTGAATGAAATCCCCACATTTTACTTTTAATTACATATACATTAATTAATTACTTGTACATAAATATATTAAATACAAAGCTTTGGTAAAAATCTATATATATAATTAATGAATGCCGTATTATAACCCTTATATATATATTAATAAAATATTTGCCTTGTTCGTACAGTATTTAACCATAAATATAATTACTTGTGAACTGAGTTCTCTTTCCCAACTTTTATGGACTGTTGCCTGGCTACAGGAAGCTTAATCAGGCTATTTGAGCCACGCCCACATGCCTACATTACTTATTTTATTATAGCCACGTCCCCTTTGGACACAGAAATTCTTTTGCCGCCCCTCTCTCAAAAAAGGCCCATTTGAAGATAATAAAAGACAACGACTGAAGGCTAATGAAATTTATTGAAGAGAGAGTTAATTTTATTTTAATTTTATACTTTATTATATATAATAAAATATATGTGTATAAATTGTTAAACTTTATTTAGATTTATTTATATTTTGATTTGATTTGAAAGAGAAGTTCCTTGTATAAATTCTTAAATATAAAATATGAGTCTGATCTAAAGAATATATAGATCTATTATAATATAGTTAAATTTTCGAAATGGAAGCCTGTTTATGTAAACTAAGCTTTAGTATTACAAATTTCCAAAAGTTAGTTAAATATTCATAAAAAAAAACATACATTAAAAATAGTAAAAAGTCGAACTTATTTATTTTTTCTGTATTTTTATTCATCTTTGCGTACACCTTTTAGTTTCCTGAGCTTCTTTCTCTAAATTCTGAAGCTGATTTCAGTTCGTAATCTTACCATAGAAATTTTCTAATTAATTTTGAAGTGAGTTTTCGCCCCAAGTTACCGACTTTTTCGGCCAGTGCATGAGGCATGCCACGCGCCTACGACAGAGGCTAATGAATGTGCAGGGCAATAAAAAATCAGCCAAACGAATTGTCGTTAATCAGCCGGCCAAAAACGAATGCGCGAAAATGGTAGAAAAAAAGAAAACTTAAAAGAAAACTATATGGTTTCGAAGTTTCGAAGTCGAAAAAAAATAAAGAAAAACAAGGCAGGCTGGCCGTGGGCTTTTTTAGCTGGAAACCTGAACGAACGCCCACACGCAATCCCCTTACGCCGAGCAATCAAAACTGTCGCCTATGAAAAATGTTTTGGGGCAAATGGCGGCGAACTTTTCGCGGCTGGAAAAAAAGGAGCAAAAAGAGGAGAATTGTGGAAAGAAAAATAGCACTCATGGATACATACTATATCTGCATACATATGTTTGGGCCCAACATTTGAGTTTTTTCATTTTCAAATCGAGGCTTTTGTTCTGAAAAGTTGAATAAACTCGGGGATTTCAGTTTCCGTAGTTGCATCTAAAAGCTATATTACATATAAAACATATTAAGCTATAATATTTTAACCTTTTTAATTAAAAACTTATTTAGAATGGAAATAAAAATAAAATATATCGAATATTTCGCATTAACAAAGTTCCTTAGACTGTTAAATAATTAAAATTAAAATTAAATTAAAAGTCGTAGAAAATAAAAGTCAATTAGCCAAGTAGCTAAATTTTATTAAATGCCACAGTTCAGAGCAGAATATATCTTTTTAAAATTATTTCCCAACTTTTCTGTTCCCCAATTCTCGACTCCGAAAACATTTTAAAGTTTCCTAAGCAACATTTGGTAATGAAATTGAATTTTCGTTTTCTTTTCTCCTCTGTCTTTGCCATAATTTTACCACAGTTTTCCCCAACAACAACAACAAGAACGAGCTTGTTTGGGGCCCCAAATTGTATGCTAAGCTGCGATAACTGTACCCCTCCAAGGGTAATTGCTTCATGTTTCATCTACACATCAATTAGCCGCAACAATTTAATTTGGCCGCCTCGAAATGGGAAAAAGTGCGCGGGGCAAAAAAAAAGTAAAGAAAATTAAGAGAGAAAAAATAACAGAAAAACAGTTTTGACAAGAAAAATCCATAAAATATTTGTGCAACATTTTCGCTCGCCCCGTTATAGCGGTGAGTGCGAGCGAAAAGCGAGCAAAACAACTGTCGTCAGCTATTTCAAATTGTCATAAAAATTTGATAAGGGTTTTTCCGACCTGCCCCCGCCTTGCGTTTTTTCCTGCGTCAGCTATAAAGCAGTAAAAAAAGAAAATAAGTAAATAAAAAATAAAATAACGCAAAAAAGTTTGGGGAAAAAATTAACTGAATTGGTTGTTGGTCGGTTTGTCTACAAGCACAGTTACATATCTACATGCGAATATCATTTACAGTAAAGCTGTGAGCCGTATTTCACTCTTAGGGATATTTAGAAAATATTTATTCACCCGAACCAGTTGGGAATTCTAAGTATCAAGTATAACCGTGGGGTTTCTAGACTGCCAACTGATTAACGAAAAAGGTAAATTTAATTATAAGTAGCAATTAATGTATCTGTGTAATCTTTAAACGTATCTAGTCTTTCTCTCTTTAATTTAATTACAATATCAGTTACTGGATCATCCCGCATTCATTGCACCTTCTTTTTCTAGAAATCAAAGCCACCCAGCGTGGCAAGTACCTTGGCTCTTATTTTGCGTAAATGATTATCGGACAATGGGGCCGCCCATTGCGCCGACAGAGAGGGGGCGTTCTGTGTGAGTGAGTGGCTCCTCTCACACCTCTCCCTCACACCACCGCCAGGGCCTGCTATAGCTGAGTGTTGTGCTTGTGTGAGTGTGCATGACAATTTTGCGTCGACGGTGAAGAAGCAGAAGAAGTACGTAGGGTCCAGCGTTTCGCTCTTATCTTTCGCTGTTAGCTAACAAATTTCTGCGTTGTTTTCGCTGCCTTGTCGTTTTCATTAAAATTTCATTGCTGCCAAGGTACTTTTTTATTTCTTATTATTATTATTTTTTGTTATTTATTTTCCTTCTTTTTTTTGCGCTTGGGAGTGTTGGTACCAACAGCGGCGTTGAACTGTATTTTTGTTGTCGTTTTTTTCCTTTTTGGGGTGTGGTTCCACACTCAAGCGAACACGCACACAGCGAGCACCAACAACACAGAGGTAAATACAGCTGCCTGAGCGGTGAGTGGGTTGTCTCGCTCTCACCCAGCACGAGAATACGAGGGCCAGAGCGAGATGCCCTGAGCAAAGACCCATCCAGCACGCAGCCAGGGCATCACAGCGCAGACCTGTGTGTGTGCGTACGGTTGTCTCGCTCCCTCTGGCTTACTGGCATTGGACCGCTGAGCGTCAGCCATTGCTAAAAGCAGCGCTCTCTGTCGCTCGCGCTCTCCCACCCGGGCCAAGCGGACCGGTAGTTGTTGTTGTTTTTTGCGGGTACTGGTCGGGCGACTTTTGCTCTGCCGCCCCGGCTCTGCTGCTCGCTGCGCTGCTGCCTCGCACAGTTGCTTTCTGGCAGTTCGATTTCGAATTTCAACGTGTTTCAACGTGTTGTCGTCGATAGTTCGTCCGCTCCGTTCGTTCGCTCGACCGCTCTCTCCCAGTCACTTTTCGCCGCGTTCGCCGCAGCAGCAGCAACAACACAGCACACTCGCCGTCGCCAGTATAAGAAAACAAACAAACAAACAAACAACAAGCGTAACACACACAAAAACATAACATAACGAAAAACAAAGAGTTGAGAGGATACAAACCGCAGAGTATCGAAGCGAAATACTAAGCTCCAGAGCCGCAGAGATATATCCCATGCGTATATCTCGGATATATCCAAGTGCCAGTGCCCGGGAATCTGTTTTTTTATGGTGTTGCCAGTGCCAAAACAAAGTCCAACCCAAACAATAAACATCGCATAAAAACGAATACCCCCTTTGGAATACCGTTTCAAGATATAGAGTCTGGATCCCGATCTCGATCCGAAAGCAAGTTGCCATTGGAATATAACTAACCGACGACGACGCCGACGAAGACGCCGCTTTTGCTTCTAGTTTTGTTTGTGTTTTTTTTTTCGGTGAGTGCGCTTTCGATATCGATCG
>JAEIHY010008965.1:0-31688 GCA_018904565.1 Drosophila tsacasi | reverse complement strand
TACATACATTTGCACAAAATTAATATACCTTTGTACCTACGGTACATAGTATAAAAACAATAACATTTTATTTCGTTATCTTAAATTTAATTGGCGCCTTGTTTACTTTTTCCCTTGGTTGTAAAGCCTAAAATGATCTATTGGAGGCATAAAAGAATAAGCATTTGTAATTTAAGTTTTTACCAAAATCTAGCCAATTTTTTTACAGTAAATTCTTTCTTTAATTAACTCAGTTGGCAGCACCACTGCGGTCTGTCATTAACAGCTGATCGTGCAAACGTTGAAAAAAAAATTATACATATATATTTCATCGAGTGAAAATTTGAATCAGCGGGTCGAAAAGGACGTATTAAAGGCAATAGTGGAAGAAAACATTCGCCAAGATGGTAAACATCACATTACCCGATCGGGAGGAGAGGTTGGAGCTGGTGGGACAGCGCATCAAGAATCTTGGAAACTACTTCAAGATCTCCGACGACGTTTGCCCAGTGCAGATCGCCGAAATGACAACAAATTTTACGGAAGACGAGCTGTGCCGATTGGTGCGTGAGGCAGCTAGTTGGGCAATGGCTCGTTCCCTTGAAGGAAATCCTGATGGCTTGAAGGTTACCCAAGAGGATTTTTTGCATTCCCTTTGGGCTATAAAGCCGCGATTTGGTGTACAAACTGAAAGACTCGAAGAGATGATGCCAGGCGGCTTCTTCGAGTCGGTACGCCCGGCTCAGCAGTTGAATGATCGCGACTTTAAGATGGTTACTAATATTGTATCGAACTTCCAAACCCTTACATTTTTGACGAACTCTTGGGGCTCACCTAAAGCGCATGAAAGTCGTTTGAACATGGAGATCAATGGAAGGCGAACCGATCCCACGGCCTCTTCTGCTCCGGAATCCATAGAGGAGGCAGCAGGCTGCAGCAATGCGTCTTTGATGACCCGGCGGATAGAAAACATTCTGAGTGCCAGCGATACGGAGATCATGAATATTTCGCTGTTGGAGGACAATTACGTCAACGAGTTACTGGAGAACTCTCGGCGGTTGTTTGCGGGACATGGCCTCGTCCAGATGCAAACGGATCAGGGATTGATTTGCCAGCTGATCGAGGGTCCTTTTAAATCTGGAAAATCGGCAATTGCGGCTCGCTTCGCCCAGAAAAGTAAGGTGCCATTTGTAAAAGTAATCTTGCCTTCGGATTTGCTTGGAGCAAGTGAGGCTGAAAAATGTAGGCATATTCGAGAGCTCTTTGAGGATGCATATGTCTCTCAAGGCAGTATCGTAATCATCGACGATTTGGAACGTCTGCTGGAGTATGACCCCTTGAGAAAGAGTTACTCAAACGAAGTACTTCAGGCGCTAATGGTGCTCTTAAAAAAGCAACCGCCACGAGGTCACAGGCTGCACATTCTGTGTACTTCTAGTCGACGTGATATCCTCGAGGATCTGGGAATGCTCTCAGTCTTCACATCAGTGGTCCATGTGCCAAATCTCTTCGGACCGCACCACATTCTGTCCGTGGCGGAGGCTTCACAACGCTTCGAGCGAGAGGAGCTGCGTGCCATAGAAGTTGCCATTGTGGACAAGCCCATTTCAATTGGCATCAAGCGACTGCTGGAGCTCATCACCTGGGTGAATCCCCTGAACCCGCCGCGCCGGGTTGTCAAATTCCTTGAGAAATTGGGCGCTGAAATGGGATGGGAGAAACCAGTCCATTAACTACAACGACAATTCCTTTGAATATATTGTTAATTGCCTTGTATCCTTTAAGGGAACTGTGCATTTCAATTGTATTAATACATTCATTTAAATATTGAGCATGTCTTTATAAAAGAAAATGAGCAGCCAGCTGAGATAACAAATATATCATAGTTTAAGAAATATTTACTGGAACAATAAATAAACATATGCTTTTGAAGCGTTTTCTAACTCATGATAAAGTATTTCATACTTTGCTAAAATAATACATTAATTTAAAATCAATGGCAAATGCGGGAGAAATTTGAGTTCGTTTTACATCTTTTTTTTATGTTATCACGTAGAATGTAAAGTTTATATATCTAGCTTTTTCCGAGAGCTTTTTAAGCTTTTCTACGACTTGAAGAGTTGGCAGCACTGACCAGCTGTGCAAGTTGAAAAATTTTGTTGTTGAATCGAGTAAGAATTATTTATTATTTGCAAATATTGGTAAGATGGCAAACGAAATGGCCCACCGGATGAGGGCAATCAAGTGCCCCACGGACGAGCTATCGCTGACCAACAAGGCGATTGTGAACGGATCCGATTTCACCGAGGAGGTCAAGTGAGTGTTTTCCACAGACGACGTGGGCGTATTTTCCGATTTTCACGGTTTCTCATATATCTTATCCATCCATTCCCAGGTATGTGGACATCTCGACTGGCCCGGGACTGCACTTCATATTTGCGCTGGAGAAGATTAGCGGCGCGGAGCTGCCGCGCGGCCACGTCGGTTTTTCGCTAGTCCAAAGAAAGTGGGCCACACTCTCTATCAACCAGGAGATAGATGTCCGGCCGTACCGGTTCGATGCCAGCGCGGATATCATCACCCTGGTGTCCTTCGAGACGGACTTCCTGCAGAAAAAGACCACCACGCAGGAGCCGTACGACTCGGACGAAATGGCCAAGGAGTTCCTCATGCAGTTCGCTGGCATGCCCCTGACAGTAGGACAAACACTTGTCTTTCAGGTAAACCATTCTCTTGCACAGTCCGCTCAGTGTAAAAAATGAATATACATAGTTTTAAATGCCAACGGTAGCCATAAAAATATGCCCAGCAGGAGAATTCATTTCTGTAGCTAATATTCCAAGTTATTTCTTTGTGTTTTAATTAAAACATTGGTTAGTTAGATAAGAATAACTCTTAAAATTATGAGTTCACGAAGATTTTAGGCTGAGAACAAAGTTCGACAATTTCCTAACGACAATTATTTACATTATATCGTACTGAGCAACTGAGCAACTGAGCAACTTTCATCAAATTTCACAACAAAGAAAGTGATTTTACATATATGACGTGTTTATGACTGGCCTCTGGTTGATGACTAATACACTATGCAGGATTCTTAAACATTGTAAACAGTGCAATATAGGTAGAGATCAGCCAAAGTTACAAAAATAAACTGTCTGTGGACCAATTTTTATTATGAGAGTTTCTGCTTAGCAGATAATTGGCTTTCTGCCATGTTTTTCTATACATAGACTCCAAGGGTTGTTTGGTTGGTTTTCGTGCAAGACTACTTAACAAATTATTTTAAAAATTAATTATACGTTTCCGTTTATTCTTTCAGTTCAAGGATAAAAAGTTTTTGGGACTAGCGGTTAAGACCCTGGAGGCTGTCGATCCTAGAACCGTGGGAGATTCTGCACCCAAAGCCAGGAATGTGCGCTTCGGTCGCATTCTGGGCAACACTGTGGTGCAGTTCGAAAAGGCTGAGAACTCTGTGCTGAATCTTCAAGGCCGCTCCAAAGGAAAGATCGTGCGCCAGTCGATCATAAATCCGGACTGGGATTTCGGCAAGATGGGCATCGGTGGCCTGGACAAGGAGTTCAATGCGATATTCCGGCGAGCTTTCGCGTCGCGCGTCTTTCCGCCGGAGCTGGTCGAGCAGCTGGGTATTAAGCACGTGAAGGGCATTCTCCTGTACGGACCCCCTGGCACGGGCAAGACCTTGATGGCCCGACAGATAGGAACCATGCTGAATGCCCGCGAGCCAAAGATCGTCAACGGTCCGCAGATCCTGGACAAGTATGTCGGCGAGTCGGAGGCAAATATTCGGCGCTTATTCGCGGAAGCCGAGGAGGAGGAGAAGCGCTTGGGACCCAACAGTGGCCTGCACATCATCATCTTCGACGAGATCGATGCCATTTGCAAGGCTCGTGGCTCGGTGGCCGGCAATAGCGGTGTCCACGATACGGTGGTCAACCAACTGCTGGCCAAAATCGATGGTGTGGAGCAGCTGAACAATATTTTAGTGATAGGTATGACCAACAGGCGGGACATGATCGATGAGGCTCTGCTGCGTCCCGGGCGCTTGGAAGTCCAAATGGAGATTAGCCTGCCAAATGAGCAGGGACGCGTCCAGATCCTCAACATTCACACCAAGCGGATGCGAGACTTTAACAAGATAGCCAGCGATGTGGACAACAACGAAATTGCGGCCAGGACAAAGAACTTTAGCGGTGCAGAGCTGGAAGGATTGGTCAGGGCGGCCCAATCCACGGCCATGAATCGATTGATCAAAGCGGACTCCAAGGTAAAGTTGAAATGTTTGCAGTTATATTTGTTTATTTAAATACTGTTTTTCCAATTAATTTTAAGGTTCATGTCGATCCAGAGGCCATGGAAAAATTGAAAGTGACTCGGTCCGACTTCATGCACGCCTTGGAAAACGACATCAAGGCCGCCTTCGGAACCGCCCAGGAGATGCTGGAGAATATGCTGGCCCGCGGCATTATCAATTGGGGTCCACCGGTCACCGGACTCCTGGAGGACGGCCTTCTGTCTGTGCAGCAAGCCAAGGCCACCGAGGTCTCGGGTTTGGTCTCTGTACTGATCGAAGGAGCGCCCAACTCAGGAAAATCGGCCCTGGCCGCCAATCTGGCTAAGATGAGTGACTTCCCGTTCGTCAAGGTCTGTTCGCCGGAGGATATGGTAGGTTTCACCGAGTCCGCCAAGTGCTTGCACATCCGCAAGATCTTCGACGACGCCTACCGCTCCACGTTAAGCTGCATTGTGGTGGACAATGTGGAGAGATTGCTGGACTATGGCCCAATCGGACCACGGTACTCAAATCTCACGCTGCAGGCCTTGCTGGTGCTGCTAAAGAAGCAGCCGCCCAAGGGCCGCAAACTTCTCATCCTATGCACTTCCAGCCGGCGAGACGTTCTCGAAGAGATGGAAATGCTGCCGGCCTTTACATCCGTGCTTCACGTCTCCAATCTCTCAAGTCCGGAGCATGTTCTTGCCGTGCTGGATGATTCCGATTTTTTCAGTCCGGAAGAACTGCAGAGTATCGCGAGAAAAATGGCCGGGAAGCGCGTGTGCATTGGCATCAAGAAGCTGCTGGCACTCATCGACATGGTCAGGCAATCGGAGCCACATCAACGGGTGATCAAGTTCCTCAGCAAAATGGAGGAGGAGGGCGGCATGGATTTAGTGTCCAGAACGGACTAGCTACCGCCCATCTCCGAGCTGAGGCTCTCCGTTGTGGAGCTAAACGATGCCTTTTAAGAGCACCAAGTGTACATTCCACACACAGCACCAACCAGCGGGGGTGGGTCGACTTGCCAAGATTGCCAAGAAGTTAAAAACTCAATCAGAAACCGTTTAGGAAAACGATTTCCGAATTAAAAGGCTTTTCTACATTTTCAATTAAAAATCATCATTTTGGAAAACAAATCTGAAAATGTCGAAATCCTGAATGTCGGAGCTACTTATTCTATTTCGAAATCAATTTTACAGAAGGACTCTTAATAATATGGTGTAATTCTAAGGAACTTCCATGTTTTGCTGTTTCAAACCAAACTCGCTGAATCTACGATTCACTGATTTTACGGTTTGAAACATTAAAACTTGGTTGATTTCTGGAAATTTATTAAGAGTTGATTTCTGTATAAAATATTTAATATATATTTGTGACGATTTAGACAATTAAAAAGTTGACCCACCCCAGGGAATCTATTATTTTGAAATCTTTTTCAGTTTACTAAACAAGGAGCTGAAGCAACGTGGCTCATCCTTAATCCCGAGTGTAATTATTATCCTTTAGGTATATGTGACTTTATTACTGCAATTTACCGTCTTATTAACGTTTTATTAAAACTATACAAAAGCACACATACATTTATTTCACTTTGTAGAATACTTGTTTAAACCAACGAACTTTAAGTAAGGATCAAGCCACAAAACCTCCAATTTAGAACCACAAAATGGTTACGCACATAAATATACAATTTTATACAGAACCCATGTATTTTGTACGGTTTTACAAAAGCTGATCTTATTGACAGAGACGAGAACCAAACCGAAACCGATTTGATAATGGTAAATCCAGAAATGATGTCAGTCATATTGCCAATGACGAAGCACACGTACTTTTAAATGGTAAAAAATGAAAAGTCGTTTAGATGTTTAGATGTGGTGTATTTTGTACATTTTATATTTGAGGACTTAACTTGATAAAAAAACAAGTTCCCAGATAAAAACAAGTTCAGAAAGTAAAAGAATGAAAGCCGAAAGAATTGAATTGAAATAAATTATGAAACCCTACCAATATTTCAGTTAAGAAATGTGGAAAATGTAGAGCTATTAAATATAGAGGCTAAAAGGAGTCCAATTCTATGATACTTATCGCACAATATGAAATATATTGAAGTATTATTATATCCTGCTAGATAATTAGAAATGATCACAACACAAATGTAATTCTTTTTATTACCACTTTTTAAATGGTTTTTGTCAATACGCAAAAATATAATAAGTGATCCCAAAACTAGATCAATTTCGGTTTCAAAACAAACTTATGGAGGTTTAGCTCTTGACTTGTGGTTGCAAAATCCGATTAAAGCTTTTTCGATCACTGATCGATGTGGCACATAATTGAAACGTAATGTTTAATTAAGAAATATGGATGTGAATTTATAGTACATGTAATTTGATGCGAAATCGGTCCCAATTAGGTGTGTTCTGAAAAAGGGAACTAAGATGGGACATTATATTTCTTAACTAATGTGAACTGGGCATATTTGAAAGGAGTTTAAAATAAATGGAGTTGAGTATTAATTGTCTGTGTATGTACTTTATTATATATTTATATTTTTTTAGGATGCTGATAAAACTTTCAGATCGGGAGGTACACATATTTAAATATCAATTTAATACCAGTTAGTTGACTTGGTTTTCTCATCTTGTCACAAAATTTCTAATTAGTATCAGACTGTATTTCTGCACAACTTATATGAAATTCTTTGAAAATTCCATTAATTTGAATCTTGTTTATGCTAGACGATCGCTGCCAGACAGCTGTCCAGCCGAAAGGCGTCAAGTGATTATTACCGGCTGCCGGTGTCTGTGTCTGTGTCTGTTCGTTACCATAAACTCTCGGCCGATCCATCGATCAGCTGTTCACAGCGAGGCGACGCCGGAACCCAATCGGAGTGGCAGTTGTCCCAATGTGCTGACCACAACAACCAGTTGCTCTAATATGTAATTTGAATAAATGATTTATAATGAAAACACTTTAGCCGAGCGTCGTCTGCGTATACGTAATGCGGAGTGGAGCAATGTATAGTAATTGATATATGGCGCTAATTGCGCTCGACGCCCATTTGTGGTCCAGTCCGTCGGAGCGCCGCTTTATCAGCGTCGTCTGAGGAATCCTGGGTAGCCAGAGCCACCAGAGCGAAACAGCCAAAGCCACGGCCATGTCGAGACGGTGTCAGGTGGTAGCCAGCGCCGCTTATTAACTAATTAAAGCTGCATATTTCTTGAGATCTTAAAATGGATTTGCATTGCCAATTGACGCCTGTGGAGTTATTTAGCAGTAATCAGGGCCGCGAAAGAATATCGGGCGATCAAAAACAATAGAAAGCTAAAAGGTGGTTTTCTGTCAAAAGTAAAACAAATAGGTTCATACAAAAATTAACAATTTCCTGTTGCATTTTCCATGGAATCTTTTTTTTTCTCTGAAGTAATTATGGTCGTATTTATTTTTAATATGTCTTAACAAAATTTAGAATTTTATTTTTGGCTTCTTAATATAAAATTATATAAGCGAGTCAAAGCGAAAACTCAGCTGAAGAATGACCGAGTTAAGTCCTCAATTAACCCTAAATGTGGGAATTGCGTCCGAGTCCGAGAAAATCCAGCCGACTCATCATCACCCACCCACCCGGCAGGCGCTGTGTAATTATAATTATCGAGTTTGGGCCTGGCCAACGCGTCACTGCCGGTCACTCGCGTATGTTAAACTTTTCATGACGAAAGTCCACTCGGACAAAGTTCAGTGACCAGGCCAAAATATAATTTAAAAAATCTGCGCTGCCTGCTGGCCTGCAGGAGCCAAAATTAAAACCGAAACGGATTTTCATTCACCGCCTGTAAAAATAAATGTTAAACTTTTACAAATTTGTATTTTTGTTATTATTAATTGAAGTCAGCAGTGCCGCTCGCCTCCCCACAGTTTGGACTTGGCCAAAATTGAAATCTTCCAAGTACAGTGAGGAAAAGCATAACTATTTATAACAACATACAATAGTTATAAGCTTGGTTTTATGTCAGTTGGTTAGTTAGTTTTTATTAATATTAGTAATTATTTATATGCCTTGCATGCATTTTGAGATGGGAAAGTTATGTACTTTCCATTTCTTATCAAAAAATAATATATTTTAATCACTTAGAATTATGCTCATAAATTGATTAGATTTTTTTAACTTACGGCAATTTATATTTTTTTTTCAGCGATTATTTTACGGAATTCGATCCACTGTTTGCCTCTGTCGCGCCCCTCGTAAACTTTGAAACCGGCCCGGCTTCGCGGTTTTTGTTATTGTCCAAAAGCCCACACGCCGGCAGCAAAGGTTCGATTTCACTTTCGCACGCTGTCCCCCCTCCCCAGCCCCCTCACTGCTCCCTTCAACCGCAAGGAGCGAGAGCAGGCGCATCAGAGGTGTCACGGCCTGAGCGCTTTACGAGCGATCGCCGCTCTCACCTGCTTTCTTCCGAACGGAGCTGGTGTGCTTTCGCTCTCCGATCTCCGCCGCTCACAGCGAAACTTATTCAATTGTTTTTGCAGAATTTTCCAGGGGTTTTAGGCTATCTGTTCTTAATATATATATTAATTTTTAAATGATTTAAATATTACATTTAATATATTAGTATGAGCACTTATGGGTCCTTGATAAGATCCTCCTAAAAATCAATTCATCAAGAGTGGCTCTTAAATAAATATAAATTAGGCAGGGCTGATTAACTTAATAAAAAACTTGATTTAATATTATTATTATTGTTGTATTATTTGTGCACATAATCTTCACAAAATAAAACAATGTATGTAATTATAAAAAAAAGCTATGGCATATAGCGATTGCAAAAGCAAAATCTTCCTACATTGCACAAACGCGGAAGATTTTCACTGTACACATTTCATGGTTTTTCCAGAGTTCAACCTGCATTTTCATGGCATGTCCATTGATATTTTCCGACGACTATGTGTGTGTGTGTGTGTGCGAGTGTGTCTTAGCATGCGAAACTAGCAGTTAAATTAGCAGTTTTTGTTAAGCTACAATTTTACACTGCAACTCTGTTGGGGCCTTTTTTCTTTTCCCGGTTTCAGTTTCGGTTTCGCCTTTTTGGTTTCCTCGCTTTTTCCTCTCTTGCAATTTATAATTGACTTGCAATTTGGCTGGGGCACTGCCCAACTATTTGCGGAATTTCGGGAGGCTAGGGGATTTATGTCGGTGGTTTTCGTGGAACTTGCATGCGTATTCGTCATCAACTGTGGCTGCAGAAAAAAAACATGAAAAAATATCGCATTGGTAGGAATTTTCGGGATTAACCCTGGAAATTATATGGAATATAATTCTAATATACTCATTTAATAATTATTTCAAAAAATGTATAGAAAAAGATTTCTCTTGAAATAATATTGAAAATATGCAGTTAGTTAATGTTTTCAATTCAGGATGTGTGCAAATACAGATATAAAGCAACAAATAAAATATAAATGGCTTCAAAACGTAGAACATTATATATTAGATTTCTTTAAATATAATTTTTTAAAAAAGGTAAATCAATAAAGGTAAATCAATAAAGGTAAATCAATAAATCGTTATTTAAAGTTACAATTTAAGTGCTACCGGAAAGCCCTGCGATATTCTCCAAAGCATCCGAGGGTTAAACAAAATTATGTATTTGTATGCCATTTATAGTCGAATCAGAAGACACAACCCCCAATATTACACACAAACAATAACATAAAGTCGATGTAGAAAAACCCGGGGTACGATCAAAAGGAGGCACAAATCAAAACGCTGGAGCAGAATCAGAATCCGGGGGCAAAAAGTTCGAAAACTCGAAGTCTGAAATCTGTGAAAATGTGGCCGCACGCGATCGAGACATTCGCATTTAATTTTATTCCATTTCGATTCATTGATACGACGGCGGCCCAGAAAAGCAAAAACTATAAAAAAAGGGCGGCCCAGTTCCAAATTAAATAATAAGAGATCGTTCCTTTGGCTCCTTATTATTATTATATTGTATTCCACCCTTTTATTTTTTTGCGTGCTGCGTTTTTTGTGCGCTTCATTTTCTTAGGAATTCCTGGCAGCCTCTCTCATCCGCATCCCATGTCGCACGATCAATCAGAATTTCTGCCTTCCAGGAGCCTGTGATTTCGATCTGGATCGGTATCTGGATCAGTTGTGTGTTGAGTTTAAGTTCCCTTTCATTTGAGAATACGGCTGAGCCTCTGTTTGAGGGCAGCACGTGCCTAGAACTCGGGATTTTTTTTACTTTCCTTGGCCAAGACTTGTAAAAAGTTCTTGTAGTTGTTATGCCTTGAAACTATAATGCAGAAGTTTATTTTGATATGAAAACGAAAACAAAATAAATAGGTTAAAGGATCTGTTCTTACATATTTCCCATTATTTCTGCCTCATCTGGTTCTGAAATTTCCTACCTTGACTCACAGATCACTTTCCTTTTTTTATTTTGTAGATCAGCTGCCACTTTCTGAGGGCGGCACGTGCTTTCTTCACTTTCCTCAGCTACTCGGGTTACCTGTGAGCTAGTCCCCTTTTTTCCCCTTTCAAACCCTTACTCACCTTTGGCCCTTCAGCCGCCACGCCCCAAGTCATTAGGGCGCACACTTACGCCTGGCGGATATTGATTTCCTTGGGCTTGACTGCCACACTATTCAACGCTTTTCAGCGCCGATGATGACATCTGTGTGTGCCCATTGTGTTTCACTTTTCATCAAACTTATATTAATAAGTTGCCCGAGGAGGGGCCATAATTAAACCGAATTCGATATTTCCGGCCGGAGGAAAGACATTTGGTTCACTGAACCCGAGAAAAATCCTTGAACTCTCCGCGTCGCCAGACGAAATAAAAATATTTGTATACATATGTATTGCCAATAATCTATTTCAAACAGAGACCAGCACAAATATGAAAAACGAAAAGGAAAAAAAACTGAGTTAGAGCGGCGTCTGCTGCCCTTTTGGCGGCACCCTCACAAAATTATTGACCACGGTTCCAAGCCACAAAAAAATAGTAAGCAACCACACACAGAAAAATCTAGCCATTGATTTGAAATTAAAATATTCTTGCAGAAATCACGGTAGGATTTTATTTTATTGATGAGTTCTATAAGAATTTTCTTTAACCAAATTGAGCAGAATTTATAGATCGAATTGAGCTGGAAATTTCAAGTTTCAAATTACAATTTTTATTGTACATATATAGTACTATATGGATCAAAAAAAGTTAGATTTAAGATAAGTTTAAGTTTCTTTTTTTTAGTGCAGAAAGTCGGACTTGTCCGTGTCTCATCGGATGCGAGATGCTACCCAAAAATATTTCAGCTAGAAGGGACAGGACAGGACAGGACTTCTGTGCGCTTCTTCGATGTGGTTTTTGCTTCTGCTGGCCAGCAGATCCTCCCTCTCCGCAAAAAACACACACAGATACATATTTCGTTCTAATCAACATGCTGCAAAACATATAATTCGAATTTTTGATATTTCGCCCGACCATTTTGCTGAGAAAATTGCATTTAAACGCCTATTATGCGCTTTTTATTTGCAAACCCATACTTTTCTGCCCGAATGCTCGGCCTGGTCGGACTCAGTCATGCAAAAATACGAATCATTGTATAAGCATATAGCTCGACCATGTGAATGTGGTGGACGGTCAGTGAGTGACTCTGTCAACTAGTTGGCTTCCTGCTTTTTTTGGGGAGTTAATTAAGCGAAATCGTAAAATCGTTAGCAAATAAAATAAATTGTGCTCAATTACAAGAGTGACATCCAAGGCGCAATCCCGATCACTGGTGATTGACCTCTTTCAATGCGACATTCTTGGCTGGGAAACAACTCGGCTCTTCAGCCAGATAATGAACTTTATATACACTCGCGTATATGGTATACATATGTATATTCACGGAATCGGAGTCGGATACTATGCGGCATGCACTTAATCAAAAAGTGCGACAAAATCAAGAGAAAACAAAACTGCAGCGCAGAACTCGACTTGAGAACCGGCAGCTCCGAACTTCAGTCGCGGGTGCATTGAACACATGACACGGTCACAAAACAACAAATTTAAATCTCATTTATTTATTTTATGTATTACAAGGCACTGCGGAAATATAAATGAGATAAAAAACGTATCATATGGGTGTGAAACAAAGGGATTCTGAGGCTTTTTGGACTATCTTGGGTTGGGGTAACTCTGAATGAGAAGAGATTTTATTATCACAATTTTCCGCTTAAATGCATGGGTTTTGTTTATAAATTCAGAAAATAAGTAAAGAAAACTATCTTTAATTTAGATTGCTAACCATAGATTCTCCTGTCAAATACATTTTCCACTTGCCTGTATAGACGTACTATTTGGTTCATTGTCGTTCGTGTGCTCTACCTGATAACATCTCAACATTTTTGTGTAGTCTCAAATTATTTTCTTGTTCGGTTCAAAGTAAGTGAAAATTTAAATACAATTAGAAAACTCCTGCCGGAACAATTTATTTTTCAGGACTTGTACAGATAAATCATGTGTTGCGGACCCTGTGGACCTTGCTGTGGGCCTTGCTGTGGGCCTTGCGGACCCTGCTGTGGACCGTGTGGAGGATGTGGCCCCTGCTTCGGCCCCAATGTTTGTGGTCCGTGCTATGCGTGTGGACCCTGTGGCGGATGCTACTGCGGTTATCCTTGCTGCTAGGACATCAAATTGGAGGAGCAAGCAAGCTAATCGCAAAGCAGAATACCAGCTTGCCTAATATTAATGCAGGAACCTCAAGGAGTAATTTTGAGACTACTCTTTCATAATAAAAATGGAGAAGGAACGACCAAAGATTGTTTGTTAATTGGAATGATACTCTAGGAGTAAGATCTAAAGGTAGTTTACGTTAGGTTAGACTGAGAACTCTGCCTTCTAACAATTATTTCACATTGCAATATTAATGCAATTCATACGATGATATGATTATTTAATTCCACAGACATTTGCATAACCAAACCGATCAAGTGGAATTTAGAACAAAAATACTGACGTATGTATATATTCAAACCGACCCGAATAAGAATCGATCGACGTCTTCTAATGCGATGTGGTCGACCTTGACGATCTGTTGAGAGTTTATTGTCCTTTCAATAGAACACGCTAAATAAAGCTCATTTTAGCAGTCCAAGTACAAACATATTTCTCACACACACAGCCGTGCATATTTATATACTTTATACTTTTATTTTTATATACATATAATTTTTTTTTTGTATATTTACTGCACTAATTCTGCGACGAACTAGTTTCGACACAGCAGATTCCGATTCCGATTCCTGAATTCCGAGCAAAACCCAACAGCGGCGAGGCGAACAAAAAGTCAACAAAGTGCATATAAAAAATGTATTTAAATTTTTGTACCCCGGCAGCCGGCTCCAGTTGCCGGAGATCCCCCCGGAGATGCCCCGTTCCCAGCTCATCCGTCCGCTTGCTCCCGGCCAATCCGAGCCCATCATCAGCTGACTGGATCTAAGCGCGCGCGCCTTTTTAATTGCATCTGCGGGGGCCTCCTGGCCCCCTCCGAGGGGTTATCTTTCGCAGTGGTATTGGCGAGACTGACTCTGTATGCAAATTAAACAAGTTCGCTGCCAAAATATTGCCGTCCGCGTTGATTTGTTGTTGCCTGCCGCCGCCGTCGTTGGGTATATTTGCCTTTAATTATTTATTTGCATTTATGTGCGATGTGTGTGGGGCAGGTAGTAGCATAGTAGTAGTAGTAGTAGCAGTCAGTGTAAAGTAAGTAGTTTGGCTAGTCGCTTTGTTTTGTCTGCCCAAACTGAAGCTACAACAAAAAAAAAGACTCAACACTAAATATAAACACAAGACTAAGGCCCAAGCTCAAACTCTAACCCAAACTGAAACCAAACATGTTTCATGTTTTTGGGCGTTTGCTGCTGGGGATTTTTCTATGCATGCCCGCTGTTATTATTGATCATCAGCTAAATTGCTGATAATTAGTTTGGCTTTGAACTTGATTTAGAGCTTGTTTGAAGCCGAAACGCCAAATGTGTCAATAGTCGGCTCTTTGGGGGGTTCATCGTCGAGAACGAAGCCCACCATCACAGCTTGGGAACTTTGCTCGACATAGTAAGTCCAGATTTAGGTTCGTTGAGTTCTGTCAAATCATTGCTGTCGTTTATATTTATATTTGTAGCTTTTTATTGAATTAACTTGTAAAGTCACTAGTTTGTCATTTCTATTATGGTGTCTATTTTGGAAAAAAGAAAACTTTCTTGGGAAACAGAACCTTTAACTATTGACCAGAACCTTTCTAGAGCTTGGAGGGCATCTGTTAATAATGTTTAAAATATATGAAAAGCAAAAAATATGCAAGTACAATTAAAAATTAATATTAAAGGACTTATTTGTCATTAATCTCATTGAGTTTTCACAATAAAAATATTTAGAATCATCCTCAAGCGGTTCAAGCTCTAAATATTTAATTTCAAAAGGATAACCTTAACTATTTAGTTTTTTCTAGTATATTATTTGCGTTATATAAATTCTACAGTGATACTGGCCCCTATAAAGCATCTTTAACAATTGTATTCATCCCCTACAATCATTCCAATCTTCCACTCTTGTTATCCAATTTCCAGCCTCCTTTTTTCAATAGGTTGCCTGGCACTGAGTATCCCCCATTCATGCCCTAATTGCAGCCCAGTGGAACAGTTTCGAGCATTTCATGATCATGACTAAGGTCAGATTCATAAAAACCGCATAAACTAGACCCAATTTAGTTGACAAACACAAAGACACACAAAATGATGTGTTGAGCGAAGAAATTAAAAGCGAAATGGAATTGTTTGTGCAAAAAAGCGGCGAACTCGAGAGGTGAGAGGGGATGCCAGGCGTTGAGGGTGCCGGCATTTGCATAGACATTTTGCACGTCGAGGTTTGTGGTTTTGGGTGTCCAGAGGCGTATCGAGTGGATGATGGTGGAGGCCTCCACACAGAGCGAAAATATTACATATTTTTATGTAACTTTTAAAGGTAAGATGTCAATAATAAATATTCTGAATGATTTTAAAAGCAATCATAATTTGTACTTTAATTCTATAATAATTTCTTATATATTCTGTTAATTTTCTATCTTTTTCTCAGAGCAAAGGTCGTTGTCTGAGTTGTCTCTTAATGACAAATTAAATTTGCAAACATTATGGGAAATCCTCAGTGTATTAGATAGCGAGTGAGGCGCTTCCATTTTCAAGGGGCTGCCTTGTCTGGCTGCTCGGATTAGCCGCTTCCACATTGAACTTGAGCTCTCCCTATCTCTCCGGGCGGCGGCGGTGCACAATCCAAGACAATCCAATCAGGTTCTGGCCGATATTGTTGCTGCCGGATCTGGTGCACTCGCGCATAAATCATGCGCGTCCGATGATATCACGTGTTATAATTAGACCGATGCATTTTCACTTTCCACCAGCCAAACCCACCGAACACCAATCTGTCTCAGATGTCCAAGTCCAGGTCCGCATCCGCATCTAAGGCAACTCCCCATGTTTGACAACTGACTGCTGAAAATCGTGATATTTGATGTGAGTATCTGTGATTTGACCAGGAACGGAACCCCATTGAGCCATCAATGGAGCGGATCGCCCGTAAAGTGTCGTTCATTATGACCTCCTGTTATTGTTGGCCAGCGACACTCGTGGCTCTCGGCTACAATGTAATCTGGCTGGCGGCTCTTTAAAATATGCAGTGGGGCGATACTGTCAATATATATCCACTCCATCCAGCGATCGGGCGGAATCCACTTGGCGGCACTCCATACAACCAGGTTGGCCCTGAGAACATGTTATTAAATTACTGTAATAATGTATTAAGTATGTAAGAATGCCACAAATGTTAATATGTAATAATAATTGTAATGGCCGGCAGCTACACACAAGCGCCAATATGTCAGCGAGACCGATCTACTCGACTTTGGCCAGCAGTCCACCGGCATAACCCCCTCTATTACGCACTCGAATCGCCGACAACTTGCGATTCCCATTTGACATTTTCATTTTCAGTTCCATGAAAGTGCTAATAATGCACTTATGTGTACGTACTGCACGGGTTGATTTAGTCATATCGATGATATATACTACATATAGGTTTTTGTTTTGTTAGACAACATTAATTTAATCTCAAAATCATATCTCTTTGGAGTTAGTTGTATACAAATCGTAGATTAAAATACTATGATTTGTGGGGATTGTTGTGCTATAGTATTACATAAAAGGTTCATAAGAAGGAAGTAAAAGCAAGCGATCGGGATTTTCTACCCGAATCTTAATGAAAAGGACATAGGTCTAGATATTTTCCAATTATAAATATTTATAAATTAAGGATAAATCTGCTATATCTGTATTTATATGCGGAATAGGAAGAATTTAACCCATCTATCTTTATTTATTATTTATTAATGTGAGTTATATATAGACTTCTTGGTGACAATTCTTTTTCTAGTATTAAGGCGTAAATATTTTGTCAAACTAATTTTTATTTTGAAATACCAGCAAACAAATATTAATAATTTATTTTTTATATTAGTTCCACCTTCTACAATTCCAAGAAGTTGTGACTCTGCTGACAATTACGTATCAAGGTCTAAAAATAAAGGTGTTTAATCTGACTCTGTTATTAACTATGAATGTTATAGCTATTGTGTACATAAGTCCCTTAATTATATGCAAAAGCTTTTCGTTAGACAACTTAATATAAGAATATGTTAATTATTTTTTGCCCCTTATTATTCCTTCATTTTTTCTTCAAGCGTTCCCGGGTGCGCATTTGCTTTCTTCTTATTTATCTGACTGATGATTTTGGTGTTATGCAATCAAGACAATAATTTCAACATTTCTACAATAATAAAAGTCCGAATTGGGCAAAAAAGTAAGGATATGCATATCCAGTTTTAATCGCACGATTTTCTGGATTTGGGAATTTCATGGGATTTTATTTATGTTCATTGTTGTGCTTTTGTTGTGATTTTTTTTTTCTTTTAACTGATTTGTCGGCTGCTGCTGGCAACGAGTTAGACTTGTAAATAAGTCTAATTATTTGGCGGTGTTTGTTCAATCAATTAATATTATTTATAAATTGTCTGAAATGATGTTCAACAACTGCGTGTGTCTCGCGGGTGCATTAAGTATTCTAAATTATGGAAGCAAATGTCACAAGTGGGGCTCCGCCGTGCGCTTCGCATTTCTTGATATCTAAATTACCATTTGGCCTGTTCTTTGACTCGGACTCTGCGATCGGTTGTATATTTGCACAATTGCAATTGTAAACAGTCTGCGTCTGGGCCTGGTCACCCGCTGCCTGGGTCTGATCATTAAACATTTATAAACAAATTATGTCAATTTGTATGTAAACATGAAATCGAATCAAATCGCAGCAGCGAGTGGCCGGCCATCGAATGCAGACGTGCTAAGAGTCGCCTTTCGGTCCGCCAGCTCACAGATTGCAAATATTGGATTGCAGTTTACAGCTGGCACTTTGCCGTCGGTTCAGCATGCACTGAACAAAAATATATGGATTTTGAGTTTATTATCAATTAAATAACGATATTTATCATTTACTTGCGAAGATTTTGTCAAATATGTTTTACGAATTATAGATAATGTTTTTGAAAGCGATTCTATATTTTTGTTCAATAAATATCTAAATTATAATTTATGCTTAGATTACGAAGTATTTTTAATAATTTGGAGTATTTTATTATGTTATTTATAAAGTTAATATTTGGCTTTTGTATGTGATAGTATTATATATTTTTAAATTTTACAAATTAGAGCTTATATTCCAAATATTTCACCCCATATTGTTCATATATCAAGATGGATTTATAATATATTTTATATATATTAAATAAATCGTTGTTTCTTTCACCCAGTGTAGTTCGCAGCTCTCAGCTTAAAGTCTCAGCGTTGTGGCGCGTCGTCACCGTCAACATTTAGTTTGGCTTTGCATTTTGTTACTTGAGCTAAATTACAGCGCATGAAATACGGAAGTTGTTATTGCTGTTGTTGCTATTACGGCATTGATTGCAACCTGCACTTACGAACGTTAGAGAAGGAAGGCGAATGTGCGAACGGAGGAACGGGAAAACGGGATGGCGGGCCACCAACGGGGGCACGGGGGAGTTTTGGCCGCGGCCAAAGGGCGTGTGTTTTGGCCCAAAGTTGTATGCTGCTAATTTTGATTTATTGCAAGTCGCCATCTATGGCGTTTTTATCATCGTAATGCTTCCTGTTCTCCGTCAGATCCGTCTCCATATTTTTTACAGTGAGCACTCAATGGTATGAACTGTCATTTTAAATTATTTTGTGCTTGATTGTTTGGGGTTAATATCAGGTTGGTATGTTAATTATAAACTAATATATATATATATGACAATTTTATATATATTTAATTTTTACATAAACTCTGTGTTGGAACTAAAAAAAAAAGATTTTTAAGGGGTATATAAATGGTAGTAACATACTAACGCCCCTCCAATTTCTTTAATCAGTAACGAGTTTATACATAATTAAAAAAAAAGAACGCAGCTTGCACATTTAACACCTTCGATTTCCTTGGTTCACTGTATCGAGTGTACACTGCATTCTGTATGCTGTGTGCCCGTGTGTGTAACTATTACTAGGCGTCTTTTTCCCAGCCGATCATTGAGCTGACTGATCTCAAGCTCGAGCATAGCGCGTGTTATTTGATATTGAACTTGGCTTTGACGCTTGCGCCGGGCGAGTGTGGCACGAGTTCTCTCACGTAAACTGGCTCATGTGCTCCGCCGCTGTTCCTCCGTCTTATTCTAATTTATTAATTATTTATTTATGTTGTCAGCGATCGGTGTTACTCGCCGTAGGTGGTAATGGGCCGGAACGGACTGCGAACGGCAAGGGAGCATTTCTGTGGCGCATTTTGTGCATTAAGCCGCCTTAGAGCCATTTACATGGATATTGATCTGATTTATGCAAGAGCCAAACTTTTAATGCGACACATGTGCCCATAATGGGGGGATTGTCATTCTACATACATATATCTTTTTTTTTTGGTACAGTGCAGTCGTGGTGATCGTGAACTTCGGTCATCTAGACTGGAGAAAAATAAGTCATGGGGCTTTTAGATTTCAATTTTGGTAAATTAAATGGTGGTGGAAATAGTCACACAATCTTACGGATCTTATAAATAATTTCAGTATATAAGTAAAAGTTAAGTTAGACCAAATAGAAGCAAGCAAATAGAATACACAATTAGTTGGATAACAGTCTTAAATTATTGTATTAATTTAATTAATAGGTGACATATTTTAATCCCAAGCTCTAATTATGCCAATGTAATTGCTTTTACGTCTGTCTAACGTCATATACTGGTTTCTAATGTATTATATATTGCATTTATCCCAAATTAAGAATTCCACCAAAAATAACAATAAACAAAGTAAAATACTTGTTTCGCTCAAAAAACGTTAAATTAATTAATTGGTACTAATCTTTGCAACAAAGAAATATAATAACAATAAGACTAATGTGCACAGCACTCGGCGGCGTCGTCTGGCATAGTCCCAAGACTATTCAGATACTGACGCAGTTCAAAAACGACCAGATCGACACATTCGAATAAAAATAAATTTGAAGTGAAGTTAATTGAGTGCATTCTGTTTGCCAGCAAGCAGACGAGTTTCTCGCCGGCTTTCTTAATGTGTGTTAGGAATACTCCCAATCGTAACAAGCCCCAAGGTATTGTTCGACATTTAATTGAAATTAATACAAGCTGGGGACTCGATTTTAATGGACTTCTCACCTGCTAATCTCAAGGTCGCCGCTGTTTAATGGTGAATTAAATGTCGGCGACTAAAAGTGTGGATTGCAAGTAATGGGTTAATCTGGGCTTGGTTTTCGGGGCATTCCGGGATGGACAATGACTTGGCTGAATACGGAATATATGCATGTACATATATATTATATATCGAAGGCCCTGCAAAAAGGGCTAACTTTTCATACGCTGGCAAAAAGTGCCATTTATTTTGAGTTAATTATTAAAATTAGTTTAGAGCAAAAACCTTTCTCTATTTTGAAACCGAGTAATATATCTTTTTACCAAGATATATCATTTTATCTGCTAAACTAGACTGCCATTAATAACCATTAAACACAGAATTTATTTTCACATAATATTCTTTTCTCCCTGTGTGTTGCCAGTTATGATTAATCACAATTGTGTGTTGCTATCAATTTTAATTTCATTATAAAAGTCTACATTACAATCGACTTCCAGCAAACAAAGACCGAAATCCAAGACCCAAAGGCAGCACATGACACCTCAAACAAAAAAAAGAGAAATATATATACATATGGGGTATGGAAAAAATGGAGAAGAAGCAGCAGACGGAAACCTTTCGGAGAAGAAGCTATGCGCTATGATACCATAATCCACGAATAAAACTAAAGAAACCAGCGACCAGTGACCAACACACAGATACAAACATTTACAGGCACACACCAAAAAGCTCACAAATAGTTCAATGAACTTACTTTTTGTTGTTGTCTCTTGTATGTATGTATGTATGTTGCTATGCTGGTCGCCCTCTCTCTGTCGTGACTGTGTGTGTGTGTGTGTGTTGTGTGTGTTTATTTATGTTTTATTTTTATTTGTTTCGTCTATTTCGTCTATTTCAATTCATTTCTTATGTGTGGCGGCCGCAAGGTGGGAAATATTTTGGTCAGGCGACTGAAATGCATTAAAAGCTCAATCCACACCCTTCGTTCGGTTTTCACGTATCTTTGAAATACTTCTTCGAAGATCCAGTCAAATTTACATTTACAACGACTCTTAAGGCAAATAAGGTTTCTTTTTACCCGTTTTCTCTCTTCGATCTTTGATCTGCATTTAATTTTCTGTTCTGTGCGCTTCTCACAAAATATTGTCACGTAGCCCACCGGTGGCTCTCGTTCTTCGGGTTTGTTAATTTTGAATGAATTTTGATAGCTACACATGCAGGCCATCCTCGGGGACATAAAAAAACATTTTCACATGCCTCTAATCAAGTGTGAATAATCCCATTTTGGGGCCAGTCAGTAAGCAAAAAGTATTTAAGCTTAATTGTTATGCTGATAGAGGCGCTAGATGGATTGGTTTCAGCTTCGGGCCCAACAATAAAAAAAAAAAATTTAAAGGAAAAACAAAAAGCGTACAAGAGTCTCCGTCTCACCTGACAGGTGTACAAACATACACACACACACACACACAGGTAGCAAGGTGTTTGCTTGAGTGTGTGCGTCAGCCAGCTCACGTTTCGTTTGTCATTTGGGGGAGGGGGAGCTCCAAACTTAAGAGGTCTTTTTTTCCGTTTTGGCCAAATATACTTTGATACTTTTACATTTAAAACAATTATGAATAACTAATGGCACCGTTTACGCTCCGAATAGTTGTTGCCCTTAAAGAGTTGTAATAGGGTGTAAGGGGTTACATTAAATAATTAGGAGAAAGGTTTACAATAACTTTTTCTAAGAAATAAACCAAAGTAAAAATAGGTTGAATATTTGATGCCACAAATTATACAGAAGACCAAGAGCATCCCTTAAAACGCATTGTTGTCCTACGTCCTTATTGCTTTTTGCATTTTCCCGAATATAAAATCGATCTTAAATAAGCCAAAAATTAATAAACGTCAATTCGTAAATCAAACCAGTTTGAAATTTAAATAATTTAAAATTTAAAATTTAGATTTATACAATTTTAATGCTGCTACATGGCATGGTTGTTTATGCTTATCCTATAGGGTCGGGATATGTCCCTTTACGACAATTTTAGATATGTAAATTTCAGCTTTTAAGTCGGAGTGGTAATTGGTCTATGAAGTGTTTGAATCCAATAGGAAAAGATGCAAATAGAATGATTAATTGCTTTAATTAATTTAAGATAACATTAAGATACCTTTTTTAGAAACCAAAAGAAATGGTTTAATATAAATCTTAACAGAGATGTAATTTTATAATATTGAATTCCGGTAACAATTACAATTGCGAAGAATTTATTTTTTAAATCAATACCAACATTTAATTACCAAAAATTAAGTGAATTCTATAATTTAATTTATAATTTGTATAATATCTCTTTAATTCTTAATCGCCAGTCTATGTTGGTTGTAGAACTAATAATAAATACTATTACTTATAATATGCCCAAAAAAAGATAATACCATAAGTTCAAAAATTAAATAAATAAGAAATTTCAAGGCTGTGCGAAATTTGGTATACCCAGTTGAAGGGCCCTACATGGCCAAAAACAATGTGTAATAGGATTTTAATTGAATTGTCGCAAAAACGGCGCACTTGTCTGCTTTCGAAGCTATTTTTGTTTGATTTTACGAGTGCCTGCTGCTGTTTGCTTGAGTTTTGGGTGCTATTAATTAATTGTCATGTGCTTATTACACAATCTAGCCGAGAGTGGGTGGAGCGGGCTAAGCGGGCTGAACGGGCTGAGCGGGAGATGATGCTGGAACCAAAACGCGAGGCATCTTACGCAATATTCGACAACGACGACGTTTGCACAGGTGCTGCCTGCCGCTGCTGACGTCACTGATAGTGGCTGCAAACAGCCACTAGGCACGCCACTAAGTATACACAAACAGCGTAGCTATTTTCGCGACTGGCTGCGCAATTGGTTAACTTGGACTTGGCCAACAAGCCTAAAGTCAGTGCCAAGCAATGAAAATTGCAACGTGTTTTGGCATTAGACGTGAAAGTGCGAGTTTGCACTGCGGCGGTGCTGGCGACCAGTGGCCAGCCAAGTGAGTGAGTGAGTGAGTGAGTGAGTGGGTGAGTTTTGCAGGCAAGAGTGCCCACACCAACGCCAAACTAGTTGGCTTTTATGGCACGTAATTTGCAATTGGCAAAACCAAGTCCAAGACATCCAACAATTCCTGTCAACGCCGTTTGCCGCTGGCAAACTTTTCACTTTTCATTCTGCGCTTTTCCATCTATTTTCCCATTCGTACGTGCCTCGCGGTGCATATTTTTGCCCTCTTGGCCTATTAAGTCTTTCTGGCCCAAAGGGTTCTTGGTTGGCCGCTGGCCAAAGTCTGCCCGAAGTACCAGGAAAAACCGAAACCCCCATTTGTAGGCAAAATAAACGCACTCTCTATGCTCATAAGACGGGCGACCCATTTAGCCTGCATATTGCGCATACGCCCCGTGGTGAATCAAATCCAAATCCCCGCATGACTAATGCCAGCTTAAGCCGAAATCCAACATTTGGCACGTGAATCGTCCTAAAACTATGCCATAAACAACTTGAAAAATATTTAAAATATTTATCTTCTCTCTTTTTTGTTGTTGTTTGTTTTGCCAAAAAGTAAAAATATTTGCAAATTAGGAGAAACTCTCATATTTTTGTGGAAGGTACCACCAGATGGAGATGAAACTGAAACTGAATATATAACAAAAGGCACTTGTCTGGGTGAAATTTTCACTAGATATTCAAATGAACAACAACAAATGTTGTTGCTGCTGCTGTGCATGCTGTTGTTGTTGTTAGTGTTGTTGTTGGTGTGTGTTTGTTGTTTGTGCTTTCGTTGGTTGTGGTAAACAAACAAACAAAAACCTATACACAAAAAACGGAAACCGTTAAAGTCAAAGAAATAGCTACAAAAACAAAAACAACATTTAAATTTAGTTTTGAAGTCGCTTTCAAATATTTGTACACTGCAAGTAAATAGGTTTTTCTGTTTGTGCATCGAATATTTTGTTTATAGCTTTGCATTTAAAAAGCAATAAAATCATAAACAGTCCCAGTATATTCATAAAATAGGTAACAAATATATCTAATAGTTTCATAAATAATGATTTTTTATTGTTTTTAAATATTGCAGTAATTAAATCAATATTAAAAGTGAATGCTGATGAGAAAAAGAAAACCATTCATCTGAAATTATAATGGCTAATTTCTCCATTGCGGCTTACAGGATATATAGTACAAACTACAAATAACCGAAACTTGATTTTATTTTACTCGTTTCAAACACTATATTATTAAAGTAATATATATTTTCTCTTAGTGCTCCGTGTTGCTGTTGTGGATGTTGCTGCTGTTGATGAGGCGTGCTCCGTTGTTTACCCCACTTGAAAGCGACTGAAGATCAATGGATTGTATGACCAAGACCAAGACCAAGACCAAAGTTGCTGGTGTTGGTCTACCACTTTCGTTGTTACTGTTGTTAATTTTTAGCCTTTTTTATTTATGTTTTTGTTGTTGTTTTTTTTTTTTGAGCCGCCGCTAGAGCTTTGAGCGATTTTTCATTGGAATAGAAAGTGAATTGAATTTGTTTTCGCTGGCGCTCTGTTCGCCCGTTTCATTGCTCTTGACGCAGCGCTGTCTCGACTTCATTGGGGTGCCACTGTTGTTGTTTACACTGAAAACAACGACGGGCAAGCAGGCAGATGCTCAGAGACAATCTTCTGGAAATTGGACCATGTCATTGACCTTTTCGTTTTCGAGTTGCCCCAAAAAATAGCAGTGAGAGTGCTGTTGGTTGTTTATCTTTTCGGATTCAGTTGTTGTTTTGCTCCAAGGGAAAAGCATCGGTGAAAGAGAAGCTTTTTACGATGATAATTTGTCGGCTTAGTCGAATGCAATTGCGGCTCGTTGGTGGAACTAAGGGAAAAGTGGGGAAATGCAGCAGGGAAATTTGTTTAAAAATAATTCACTGTTGTGGTGGAATATGATGGGATATCGAAATAAACTTATACTGGACAGTAAATGCGTATAGTTATTATTTAAATTATTATTTTATTAAGAGATTGTATAAATATTGTTGCTACTATTTGAAATTGTCAAATATGATTTAATTTCTAATTGGTTAATATTGCTTTTTATATTATTCTTGCATTTTTGAATGCATCTAAACATAGTTCATTCGCATTCAGGCATAAATAACTCTGAACATTATATTATAATTAATAAAATAATAATTATATGGATAAGGTAATATAAAAGATTATGATTATAAAATGCAATGCAATGTACTCTTCCTATATTATATTATTAACCACAGTGATGACTACCCAAAATGGCTGCAGTCTCAGATTAAAAAAAGTTTATTTTGATATTATTTCAGTTTTAAATTAATGCACAATTTAATTTCTTTTTTTATTTTAAAATATATAAATAAATTCTGTGGACATTTTTATAATAAAATATGCCTATGTATATCTGAGCTATCTGGACAGATATCAGGCCTGTGGTCTGTGTCCCAGATTGACTTGACATCCACTGTCGCTTTCTATTTGTGGTGTCTTCTAGCGTTTTCCAAATGCGGAACCATCGGAGCCATCGAGCTCCAGCGCGCTGCAGTCGGCCGACTCGATTTCTTTTACCGAAATGTGTAAATTAAACACAGGGCAGCGACGACGGCGGCGGTGAGTTTATTCACCTTTCGCCTAATTATCAAAATACATAAGCGAAGTGTACCAAAAAGATATACATATGTATGTGATCGGCGGGGGACAGGAGACGCGTGCAAAAGCTCATGACGAAGACTTCCACTGCTACTTCGACTTGACTTCAATGAAATCAATTTTACGATAATAATTTTGAACGTCGCCCCCTGTGAATGTGAAGCCCTGCCGATTCATATACTATATTGAATCAGAGACGACCAACCGACCCATGTACCGTTGGAAATTTCTTGCTTTTTCTTTTCTCAGCTCCCCCGAGCGGGTGAGTGTGAGAGTGGCGAACGGGGGGTGTAGAGGGAATATGGGTTTTGTTTCGTGTGTATTTTCTTGCTTTTTTTCGTTGTTATTGTCTTGCACGAATGTAGGTCAAGTTATACTGCCGCCGAGTGTGTGTGTGAGTGTGTGTGTGAGTGTGTGTGTGAGTATCGGTGAGTGTGGGACGAAGTTGCGTACCACTAAGAGGAGTACGGGGAGGAAGTGGGGGTCGACGGGGCCTGTCATCCCGTCGCACTCCGAATGACTGACTAAAAGTCAGACGAAGAGCCGGAGTTTTCTAGTAGCTTTATCCCCGGGCCAACTTTCACTTAGAAAGTTCTGCTCGCGGACTCGGATTCGGATTGGGATTTTGGCTCTTGTGGGCTCTTATTTGAATACCCTTATTACCTGTAAAACATAGCTCTCGTTCCCAGAATTCACACTTCGCCTTGAAGAAAGTGTTTGGGGGAATTACAAATAAAAATGTATTGATGGAAAGATTTTGTGATCTATTTCTTAAGTTTGAGTCTATTTGTAATATTGTATTAATTGAATCGACGAATTATAAAGTTAATTTTTTAAGATTAGAGTAGTGGGTGGAATAATGGGTTACAAAACTTAGTAAAAACGGGATTTATCAAATTTTAGATTAATAAAAATTAATTGAACTGCATTTCTTAAATTATTTAAAAATATATTTTTGATATGAAGTGCTAATAATTGATTTCTTTTATATTTGTTTTAATTTTGAATATATTTCTTTGTTTTTCAGCATAAAGATTTATTTAATATGTATTTACTTATGCTTATTCCATATATTGATCCTTTTTAATGCTTATACCCCGTATTGATCCTCTTGATATTGTAATTTTAAGCCGTGCTTAGTCCAGTGTTTATTTAACTTTACTGTATTTACTTGGCTTTGAGCGGTAAAACAGCAAAATAAAAACAATTTTGAGGAAGATTCACCCGAAAGGGTATTCGAAGAGCCTCCTTAAACTTTCTTTCCTTACGACTCCACTGAGTTGTGTGTTTTTTCGGGGCGTTACGAGTTGGCCTGAGACTTGGCTTGGCTATGCAGTGTCTGCCGCTGAAAAGGCCTTATGAATGAACACGAGCAGCCGCACATCCCTGTTAACTGGGTCAGCGCGTGAGTGGGGGCCTGGGAAGATCGGTGTGTGCACCTGGATGGCACCTGATCGGAACATATCGGAACAGATTGAAACGGAACTGATCGCTCAATTGCATTTTTTCAATGCGATGATCGTCTAGCGTTTGTGTGTGTGTGTATGCGTGTGTGGGAAAGCTTTCCGTTAGGCGACGTCATCCGCAGCAACCTTGGCGATCAGCTGTCGCGCTGCTGCTGCTGCTGCTGCGAGTGGATTTCCCTGAACTTCATACTGAAAAGCTAATGTGCGCGTATGTACATATATCTATTAATAGCGCATGCCGCTCGCCTGCTACTCACTGCTCGCTGCTCTGGTCCGCCCTCTCTTCGGAGCCGGAAAAACTGGCTGCGGCCAGCAGAGAGGCAAAAGCTTAGCTCTCCGCTCTCTTAAGTTTCCCGCGCTCTCAGAATACAACAAATGCAGCGCAAGTTCTCAGCTATTGTGCTGTTTGTGTTGTTGTGGTTGTGTGCTATTATTGACCTAATCACTTGTGGAGCACAAACGAACATTGAACTTTTACTTCCGCATGAGAGGAGAGGCACGTTGCAATCGGAATTTGCTCTTCAGAACTCCTTTTTCTTTACTTTTCTTTGTACTTCCAATTTTCCAATATTTTTATTGATAATTTCCAGGCCGGCGGCAGCGGCGACCGCCCAGTGACATTAATTAATGCCCGCAGATTCATCAAGTATGCGCCGGCCGTTCGGAAAATCATATTTCACGCTTCCGCAGTTCCCCCCTGGCAGCAATTTGTCTGCGCCGGGATCTGCCGATCCCGAGATCCCCCAGAGATGTCTCTGAGTGTGTGTGTGCGAGTGTGTGTATCTGGAAAATCTTGTAATTTAATGCGACAATTTTGTGCGACGGTCGCATCCAACGAGTGGCTCCCCTGGAAGCGGCCGTGGAAGTGAGGTAAGGAAAAATGCACTCCAAAGTTGTAAGTTTTCAGTTTTAAATAGGGTTTTTCTTTAATATTAATATGTATGTGTAATGTGTAATGGGGATGGATGCTCGCATATAAATACTCTTAATGCTCTTAGTGTCTAAACAAAAATGTATCGCTCTGCTCGCCGTTTTCTCTGGCAAAATGTTCAACAATTGGTCAAAATAGAGAAAATAAATAGGATTACAATTGAAACAAAAAGTGAATGTTTTTCTCGGGGAAATACAAATATGACACTAAACGTAATACTCTTTGCATAAACAAGTACTAGTACATAATATATATATAACATATATGGTGTGTTTGTGTGCGATACAATAGGATATACGTATGTATGTATGTAGGGTATATGCAAGTGAACAGTATTTAATTTAAATAATATGATAATAAATAATTAATATATAATAGGCATATGGTAGGCTGCTCTACACACAAAAAACTACATAAATACAAAAGTTCGCATCGGATGGGGCCCGAGGGTCCTCAGCTTTCTCCTTCGCCGGCAGCTGGAAGTCTCCTCGCGGCCACGAACGCGCAGCCAGCGCGCTCCCCCAATCATGCCCAGAAGTTTTTGGAGTTTTTTGTTTTGGAGTTAAGGCAAAGGGCGCTTCGACGGGGCTGAACACGCTCCACGCTCCACGCTCCTCGCTCCACTAGTACTGCCCGGTCGGGTCGAGGCAATCCCGCTGACGTCGCTTTTGGCGGGTGCTCTGCGAGTCACGGGGTCGCCTGTAGGTTCCAGTGGGATCCAGCATTTTGTTTGTATTGTTTTCTTTGTTATTTCCAAAGGGGTTTTCCCAATTATTCAACGTATAGTTTGTGACTCTTGGAATCGAACCTCAAGCTGGGCGTCCTAGTAGGTGCCAGTGGGATCCAAATCGAGCGACATATTGAGTCGATTTTGTGATTGTTTTGCTGTGAGTTTGGGGGAGTGATCTCTGATCTCTGAAGAAGTCTGATCTTGCTTCCTTCCTTCAGTACTGACCCGTGGGATCCAGATAGGCGGCCATATTTTCAGTGTTTATGTATATAAGTTCTGGGTATTGCTTATGATCTCGGAGCCTCCTCTTTCAGCTCTGGTTAGTACTGGCCAGTGGGATCCAAGTAGGCTGCCATTTCGAAGACCAAAAGAATACTTGTATGACAATACACCGGGTTGACGAAGATTCTCTCCTTTTGTTTCAGTTCGAATCAACTTTATTATTGAACTTTATACTGGTTCTCCGGCGCTGTTGTTGTAAGTTCTTTTATTATCACCACCAAGTTGTTGGGTTTTTTTTTTTTGGGTTGAAAGATTATACAGTCACGTTTGGGCTTTTGTGTGGGTCTCTTTTTTAAGTTTTATTTTTGGAAGTCACTGACACATAATGTTCAATCAAGGGATTTTGTGTGTTTGAGTTTTGGAACCGCACCGTGGAAATCGTTACGTGAAAATCGTTACTGCGGACTCTGCGAAACCTCAGGTCTGTTTGTCGCTTCAACTGACTGCTGTGGCTGTCTATATAGCTGGAACGTTGTCGATCTTATGATTTGATTTTCGTAAAGTCGTAAGCTTAAATGCCCGACGCCCGGCCGCGACGCCGGCGCTGGCAGCGGCGCTGGCGTCGACCGAGCTCCGAGAGCGAGAGCGCGGAAAGAGCACGACAGACGGCAGGTGCGTTGCTCTTCCCAGCAGATCTCACTCTCTTAGCTGGGCGAGAGCGAGTGCGAGAGATCGTGTTTTCATTCATGTGGTTACCTGGGCCAGGTAGAGGGAGAGAGAGTGCGCTCTGATCTGCCTGCTACTCTCTGTCTCTCTTTCTCTCGGGCTCTTCGCAGAGGAACACCCACCTGGGATTCATTCACGAAACAGCTGTTTCGACTCGAACTGCGACACGATCGAGTGCCCTCGTTATGCTCTCGTCCGAGTGTGCGTGTGTGTTCTTTATAGGTGCACGAGTCTTGCGCCTAAGTGTGTGTGCGAGCCTCGCAGGCTCTCCAGGTAAACGCTGTCCTTGCTGCTCCGCTATTGGTGCTGCTTCTCCCCCTCCTCCACCAGCGGCAGAAGGTTCCCGTAAAGAAGACTCCACCTTCTCTTTTGCGGGGTCCAGGTAATTAAGAGCTCCTGGCCAAGAGTATTAGACGGATTTTGCTAGTCCTGGCCAAGTACATTGGAGTTGATAAATAGGGTTTCGAGGCGGATTTAATTTTCTTTGAAATTCATTTAAAATTAAATGAAAATGTAATATGAAATTATATTAAAATATAATATATGGAAAATTATGGTTTCTACGGTAGGTTTGGTACATAGAATTAACGAATCTTTACCTTTAGGTCTCAGTTATGATGATCTTTATAATTTTCATAACAAGAAAAGGCACACATTTATTCTTCTTATAAGTTCTTCGTTCTGAATATTATTTCTAAATTTCCAAGGAATAGTTTCACCTAAATCTTAAATCTATATTATAGATATTAAGAGTTAAGAACCTGAAACATTTGCCATCCTCTTAAAATATCTACAAGATCGATCTGAACAAATGTAAAGATCTAAGATATATTTGCAGAATCTTCTCGATTAAGATTTTAATGTGCAGTCAACAGAATTCTTTAAGCAATTACTAATCCCCTTTCTTACTTCTTCAGACCCTTTCAGACACCTTCCCTTTTCCAAGTGCAACCGTTCAAATATAGATGTTGGCCAAGGGATCTCAACTGTCGCCAGTGGTCAAACAGAGACATTGAGCATCCTTGCCAAAAATGCTAATATCCTTATGTGGCATAAGTCCCAAATTAATGGTCTTTGAGCCGGCGGCGCGACGGCCACTGCCCACTTTACGTGACATTTGTGGTAGCTAAGCCGGGCCAGCTCAAAGGGCTTAAGCCGCAACTGCCGACTCATAAAAAGGATAAACGCTCAAGATGAGTCAGCAGGCCGGCCCACCGTAGCGACGGGTGCTTCCGCGAAATGCGACACCGGAGGCAGGTCCACTCACAAAGACACAAAGAACCAAAAAAGTGGAAGAAGGGAAACTGCAGAAACTGCACAGAAGTGTTGCGGAATTAGTCGATTTTCGCATCTTTTTAACCCAAAAAATCAGCCTGTTTCCAAGTCAGCTGTTGAGGCCGACAGAAGGCGCAGGCAGAGGCCGATGCCGATTACAAGATGTGTCATCTGTCGCACAATAGGAAATATAAATCCTTTCGTTTTATTACAACGACGTAAAAAACTCAAAATTACGAAAGAGAGAGAGAGGGCAGCAGGGAGTGCCGGAGGACTTCCGGCAAGGAAATATTATTCGATTGAAAGGCGGCGGCTGCCTGGCACGAGCGGGGATGGCAACCCTTTTGGCACGGGTTATGTGACTGGGGGATGGGGATGGGACTCACCTTGAGATGATCCCCTGGCTGTTGTAAGATGATCGCCGCAGCCTTTGCCACGAGCCTAGGCAAGGCAATGGGCAATTCAACATTCTTGGATGCTTGTCTCTAAGGACTTATAGAAACGTATTAGACAACGATTCATCTTCCTGAAGGTTTGGTCTTTAACGAAATTACAGACGAAGTTAGAAACTTACCATAAATATTTAAATACGGAAAACA
>JAEIHY010008954.1:0-10000 GCA_018904565.1 Drosophila tsacasi | reverse complement strand
TGTTAATAATCGTGTGTTAAAAAGTGTGTAAATAACTGTGTTAATAACTGTGAGAAGAACCTATGCACTCGAAAGGACTTAATCATCGATGAATCTCGGCCACGTCAGCGGTGTGTCGACTGACTGCTGGTAAGTCCCAAGCAAGACTATTATCCTATATCCAATATATGTATAAAGCTGATAGCACCGATCGGTAAACCCAAAACCAATTTATTTGTTGTCTAACCTAACCTAACTTTAATTATTAGTTCGACCTTGGTTTTTAAATTAAAACCTAAAAATGCACAACCAAATACAGAAAATTCAAGGTTTCAAGAACTAAACCCGATTACGTCAATCTTTTTTAGGAAAACATCCTATGATAAATAGATATGGAAAATTAAAGCCTTAAGTCACAGATTATTAATTTTGACTGACTACAAACATACACGTTATTCGCTTTGTATATTTATTTAATTGTATTTAATTTTAAAATTTCCAATTTGTCAACCATAAAAAGTGTCAATATCTTTTTCACAGTGCCTGGCAGCATGTGCAATTAGAGTGACGTACGCTTTATTGATGCCCATAGCCATTTGGCATGCATTAGGGCACGGCACACCAACACACTACACACACACACAAGACACACTCACACATTAGCACAACTTAGAAACAGTTTCAAGGTAAAAATATCAAAGTTGAAGTGCACTTTTTTATTCGTTTGTCACGCAGCACTGAGTCTATAAATTATTTCTTATGATAATTGGCTCAAACGTGGGCGAACAAAACAACCGGCTGTTGTGGGGGTGGGGGGAAATGGTGGGTAGTCAGAAGGGGGAAAATCATGGGAAAGCGCAGAGAGGGGAACCCAATCAAAGTGCAGCAACAATAACGGCAATCAATGGTTGTTAGTTAGAGCGGAAATCGGTAGAATACTGCCTGACATTTGGCCCGTAATTACCGTTATGCCACTGCAAACTGCAACTGTTGTCCAGGTGAAGGGTGTTTGCTCAGAACTAAGATGGAAAAAAAGGAAAAACAATACAGAATTGTGGCAAGGACTATGTGGGTTTTAGCAATTATTGGCAGAGTCCAGCAATATTGCGTGCTGTGCCAAATAAAAGTAAAGAAAGTGTGTAGTATGGTCACAAAATGTGTTTACAATAAATTAAAGATATTTTTATTATTTTACATGACCTAGTTTATATGATCAAGAGCGCTATTCGTCAACTTTGTTAAAATGTCTTTAATGTTTGATGAATAAATTAATTTACAATTAATTTATAGATACCTGAAGTAGTTTTTGTTTATGTATGTTTCTAGATCTTTATTTATTTGTTACAATTAAATGTATTATTTTATATTATCTTAAAGGCTTACAAATAATATTTCTATAAAGGAATTTTACAATGTATTTTCTGATTATAAAACCATTATGATAAATCAAGGTATATTTCAAAGCTTAATTACGACAAAATCATTTGCTTAAAACTAGGTTTTCCCAATTTATTTGTTGCAATGGAAAAAAAATTACTTTCAAAAGGCATTTCCTAGCCATAATACACAGTAATTTATGACAGCTTCTTTATTGTGGCTCTCAATTTGTATTAAATTTAGTATAAATAAAAAAAAGGGAAAACCATTTTACCAAAAATAAATAAGAACAACGCTTTCAACAATTCCATTAAGCCTATAGGCCTTAGTTAACAAACATACGAAATAAAATATTGGTAAAACAAATACAAATTTAACATTTAATAAAAGTTAAAGACTTTCCACAACGCTTAAATATTATTTACCATTTCTGTTAAATGTGAAAGAACTTTCCCATGCCTGTGCATTTTAAGTGAAATTAAAAATACATATATATCTCATTGAATAAAGTGCAGTATTTATGAGCGACTTTTCATAATGGATAAGCCCAGCTGGCGAAATATACTCGCATTTCTTTGAATTTATTCATTTTGATGCGTGTGGAACTCACAGATTATTTCCGCTCGCAGAGACAGCAATTAGATGCATTTAAGAGATTATGCCAAACACTTTTCATCTCGGCATAAGCCTCGAGCCATTTCTGTGGCCAAACCAATTTTTCATAATCTTTCTTTCCCACATATATACATACAAGTATATATTATTTTCAATATGCAGTCAAAAGAGTTGAAAGCAAACGGACTTGCGGGGAATTTATATTCTGGGAAATATGCAAGCACTTGGAGCTACTGTATCTCTGAGATATGAATTGCATCGTATGAAAATGTGCTTAATTTAACTGCTGCCAGAGCTCTTCCTTCCTTTCTCCGGCTCCTCTCACTTCCCTGACTCTTTGTCGCTGCGTAGATGATTTAAAATGTGCATAATAAGCGGCACTTGGAGAAGAATGAAAAAGAAAAACAAGCTACATATAGACTAGAGAGTCAGTTGAAGGGGGCAGGGCAGTCTGTGGGAGGGTCTGGAATACATTTGAATCACAAAACTAACAAATAAATAACACAAGCAACGGGAATGTGTAAGACAAACATATTAAAAAAGAAAAAAGGGAAGACTGGTTGAGAGAACAAAGTTTGGAATACCCTTTGGGGAAAGTTCTCCGAACGAAATAAATTATATATATTATATATAATTTACTATAAGTATAAGATAAATGTATTATACACTACTATATATATTATAGTCTTTAGAGAGTTAAAAATAACTGTCTGACTGATGTGTCCTAATTTCCAAAGATTATTAAAAAGGGAACAGAGGATCGGGCCTTAATAACATCCTCAAAACCAGTTTAAAACGCTTTATAACGATTTTGATCTCTACAACTAAAGGATATCGTAATTCGATCTACCCTCTCCAAGGGTATATCTATAGGAAAAAAAATTCAGAGGGTGAGGGTAAGGGTAAAAAAACAAATCGAGCAGACAAATGGCGAACGGGATCGTTGGACAGCCAACAAGGAGAGATAGTGCGAGAACGAAAGAGTGGAAGTGGTAAAAGTAGATGGGTAAGAAAAACATATTCAAATTTAAAATTTCGCCTGATTTTCTCCGCTCTATTCCAGCTTTCCCCGCTGCTTTCTCTAGGTTTTCCCATGCTTTTTAGCTGTTTTCGTTTGCATTTTCGCCAAAAACAGCGCGAGACGTGGAACTTTTCGCACATGCAGCTAGCTGCCTTGGGTGTGTGTGAATTTAGCGACAGTGTATGTTAGAACGAGGTGTGTGTGAATTTCGAGTGTGTGATGTGTGTGTGTGTTTACAGTTAGCGGGCGCCAAACCAAGGTGTCGCCGTGCACCCAAAATCGTTTCAGCGTGAATACATTTGCCCCTCGTCCTTGCAGATCCTGCAATTTCATGACAGTGGTACCAGGCTCAACCTAACTCCTCCAATCGCCCGTCCGCCATAATAATTTAGTTAAAATATTCAAAAAGTTTGCACAAGTATTTTTGTTATGCGTAGGACGATAGAAAAATGAATTCGATTTGGGGACTGGGAAAAACATTTGCGTTCAATTTGCGTTCATAAGTTATTTGCGGGCCGGAAAATTTCTCGGGGGAAGTGTGGGCCTTGGAATGCCTGCATCATCGGCATTTCAGCTGAAATCTAAATTTATTAACAGTGAATTGCTTTCCGTTTAAGTATTTTAAATATTTGCCTGGAATCACTGCGGTATATATACATAGTTCATTTTTATGTGCATAAATAATAGTAAAATCAATACGATTTTAAAGTAAGTAACTTTGACTTATCCATTAAAATTATAACCAAGAAAATGTATTCAACTGAATTTTGTTGGCTGTAGAAATAGTTTAAATCAAGAATTGAAAAAAAAGTGTCATTCGAAGCACTTGAAAGATCAATTTATAATGTTCAAAGAATAATAATATTAATTGAAGTGAGAAACTTCAAGGTGGACCGCCTTTTGAAAGACCTTTAAATTCATTTATGTTTGTTCCCTCAAATGAATTTTGTTTTGTTTAACATTACATTTAAAGTTAAAGCTTTAAAATAGACTAGAATAGTACAGAAATCAGTAGGGTGTTTAAATACAAAAATATGCCTTCCAAATGTTGAAAAGAAAAATTAAACTAAGTCTGCAACTTTAAAAATGCATTTTATACTGTTAGGCACTTTCTTATGGGTTTTAGAAACCCTAGTGTTTCCGGTTGTATTTTAGTTATATTTTTATTGGGATTAGAGTAAAGTTCAATTTCTATCTTTAGCGCAGGATTTTTATAACTCTTATTATTCACGCAGAAATCGGGAATTTTACAATAAACCTAAAAAAAAAGTTTTTTTAAATTCCTTATCAGCTTTCTGTTTCTTTATAGTTCATTTTCTGTACCTGCAAAATTTTCCCATATTTCTTCTATACCTTGCCCCACTATCCCTGGCCAGGGCATACCTTGGAAACGTTCCTAGCTGGCGAAATGTATTCGCATTTTCGCAAACGCGCTGCATTAATTACCGCAGCAGCCTCCAAGCCCGAGTGCGTGTTTATGTGTGTGTGTTAGCCCGGCATGGTGTGCCCCCCTCATGGCAGGTGCTTTGGGCAGAGCTGGGGCTTGGAATGATGGGACGATGGGCCAGTAGAGCCCATGGAACGGAGCACGGTCAGCGCCTCACTTTGCTTCGTTTCGTTTCGCTTGGCATCGCTCGTTGGCGCTGATATGTTAAGCTGCATTTTGGCTTACAAAAATATGGAGAACCGTGCCGGGCAAGGCAGCATTTCGGGGCACCTGCAAATCCTTTTACCTCGTTTGGACATTTTGTGATGTATTACGTAAGTGCGGCATTTGTGGTCTATATAAAAGAGAGTTGCAAAATAGCCCCAACCCTCTCACTGCCGCACACACACACACAGCCACACTGGCCCAAACTCATACCCCAGCCTGGTCACATACAAAATACAACAAAAAAAAAAGAAAAAAGAGTAAAAAACCGGAGAGAGTTGGCATTGGGAATGCTTAAATGATGAAGAGAGTTCGTCCCTTTAAAGTTGGCAATGAAAAAGTTTCATATTTGTGAAATGGATATGGAAAAGGATTGAGTCAACTTTGAATGGTTATGATGAATCCTTGTGGTGGGTGGCTGGGGTTCGGGGGGTTGAAGGCTGTTTATGGAGATTTTGGACAGTGAAAGAGCAGCAGCCGCCAATCCATTAGATGCCCAAACAACTTGTCAAAATGGGGAAATTTTAATGCAGTGTGAGACCTTTGAACTAACTCGTTTTTAGGGGATACAATCGAGTTAGCATTCAGGAATTTCAGGAATTTAATAAAGGCTTTTTTTAACTTTTAATATGTCGTTACAGTTTTCAATAAGCTACAACAAGTTCTTTAACAAATAAGTTAGTGTATAATATTGATACTTATGTCTTGATTATTTTAAATAATTCAAATTAACTCTAAACTAATTACGATTTAATGTTAAGGTTTAAGGTTAAATTAAGGTTGAAATGTAATGGCCTCTGTTTAAAATATACTACATTCCTTTCGCATGATTAAGCCAAATTTATTGATTTCCAAGGATTTCAGTTAGCACGCTTGCTTCTGGTCTTTCTAATTGATTCTCTGGCCGAGCATCGACAGCACTTCCTCCTGTTGTTTACCACAATATCCGGAACTGGAACTGGAACCACAACCTTGTCGTTCACAGACACACACACACATATATATGAAACACTCACATGTAACACACATGAGCACACCGCAAACTAAAAGGTTTTCGGTGCGTCCAATGCATAATCAACAAGCAGCATATATTTATGGCCCTGCCAGACGATGGCAATATAAATCAAAAGCTTTTGCAACTCCATCCATCATCCAGCAGCTCGCAGCTTGGCTTGCTTTCCCCCCTCTGGCCTCATGCCACACACACACACACACAGGCCGCTGCTACCCCTTTCTTGCCACAATTTTCGCACGAATTAAATGCACATTTGCACCTCCCCTCAGCCCAACCACCCAAAAATCCCCCACTACTCCAATTACTGAGACCTGCAGGCGGCTATGTTACATTGCACTTGCCCTGGGCATTGTTACGTCACCATATATCGGATAGGATAGGTATATATATTAAATGTATATATATTTCTACACAGAGCAGCATTGGTATTACTTTGGTTTATAAAACTTTTACTCACAAAAAGTGGTTTAATTATTCAAAACATGTTTTAAATATGTTAAATATGTAGAAGATATCTTATCTTAAATAATCCTCATCACCAGCTCTGTATTCTTTATTTACCTCCTATTTATAGGAAATTTATATGTATTTATGATAAATACAAATTAAAATACACAGAAACATTTTTAAACCAAAAACTTCAAACTCAGAACCCATTACATTGATATAATATACATTTATACATCATTTTCTGTAACATTTTTGTCCTTATTCTCTCTTTCCACCGATTTGCAAATATACATTTTGTAGAAATAAAAATTCTAAATAGGACGACACCCATTTGATTATCTTTTCCGCCATGTACGTGTGTTCGAGTGCAGCGGGGATAAGCGATTAAGGAAAACCAAGGCGTGAAACTAGGCGAAAAAGGATGCCAGGGCTCCTGGCAGCTCAAAGGCAGGTGGCAGGATACCGCCGCTGAGGCTGCTGCTGAAGTTGAAGCTGAAGTTGTCCTCAAATTGAAGGCAGCCGCCGGATGCAAATTGGGGAAAGGGACTACAACAACAAGAACAACACAAAACAAAAAAATAAGAGAAGAAAGAAATCACATAAACAGCGAAGAAAGCGGAGAAAGCGCGCTGGCAGTTTAGAGAGCATCCTTGTGCTGTTGGCAAATTCAATTCAAATTTTGTAAGCATTAAAAATTGTTGTTGTTTCTCCTCCTGTTGCTGTTGCTGCTCTTGGTCCGACTGCAGAAAACTTGGAAAACTCGCCGCCGCCGAAGGAAAGTCGCAGAAAGCGACGCGAAATAAAAGTGATTGTAAGTGCCAGCAGCAGAGGGGCGAAGAGGGGGGAAATGCGACCGAAAAGGAGGCACAAAAGCAGGGAAAATTTATGAAAAGATAAAAGACGCAGGCGTTCATTCAAACATAACACACACACACACACACACAGACACAGATACACACCCAAACTCAGGTGAGGACAAGCAATTTTAAATGGCGGCAGGCGGCCTAAGTGCACCGGAAAAATATAAATATATATGTAGCTTTGAGTTTGAATTAAAAGAAAAATATCATAGTTAAGTCTGTTAAATTACATTAAGTTTTCCTGATGGCGTTTCTTAACATTTTTTTTTATATAAGACTTTAAAGAAAGTATCTTTAGACAAACTATAAAAATGAATCCTTCAAATGCTCTTTGCAAACCCTCTTTAAGGAATTTTCAACCTTTTTAAATGACCAAATATAGGATATAAACATTTTTCTCCAGTGTACAGTACATATTGGAGTGGGGAATGTAGGTGACCGCTGAGAGGGGCTGGCTTCCCCGCTGGTGGCTGCCACTTGAGGCCGCATTACTTCAACTTTGAAGATGCTCGAACGCCCAGCGCCCTGCCTTCAACGCCGGCGACACCTAGCGTGCACAGCTGGAAGCTGCATTCGGTGGCAGGACGAAAAATTCGAAAAAGGAACGTAGAGAGGGGAAGGGAGGGAGGGGGGCCCAGAGGCAGAGGAGAAGGTCCTGCGACGACCCACTGTCCTCCACCAACAACCCAAAAACATCTCGCCTCGTCTGGCTATGTAATATGCAAACAGATTTTTTTCACTTTCATTGGGGATGTTGTGGCTCCTATCCCCGAACCACTGCCCTCCTCCCCCTCATCTTGTTGCTTGTTTGCGGCAAACACCCCCTCCGGCGCCCGTCCTCCTCCGTGCTACCCGTTTTAACCACAGAACGTTTGCTGAAAAGAAGTTTTTTAGCAACTCAGCAGAAAAAGAAGGAAGCTCGATGAATGCGGGACGGTGAAGGGGAAGGCGCCGGGATTGAAGGCTTTGTCTGTGGCAGCACATTTTGAAAATGTCCTCGCCAGTGGGACAGTTTTGCCTAATGTCATGTGCACTCCACAACGAGACCCCCTGAAAACCATACCCCCCGCCTGTGTTTGAGTGAGAGACGAGGGTGGCAATAAAAACACGCAACAAAAGCTGAAAGCTGCAACACACAAAACATTTAATCACACTTTGCACAACTAGTTGAAAATGCAAGCTTGCAGCTCGAACCCCTTCTCGAATTTGCCCCAAACCCCTTCGTCGCATTTCCACCCCTCCTTATCGCCGCACCCTCACGCCCCCCCTTTTTGACGCTCTGGGGAGCTTAGGGACCAATTGGCAAATTAACTTTCAATTCAATTCAATGGCAGCATTTGAAAGATACATTAACACCTGCCCCATAGACCAATTGAAATTGTGGAGGGGTGCACAGAAAAAAAAGAGGATCTTAATTTGGGAATTGATTTCTACAAATTGGTAAGAAAGCGTTTTAGTGGAACGTTCTTGCTTTTTTCTTTAAGAAAATCAGATTTCGATTCTTCTATTTAGTATTAAGCCAAGCCTAGTTTTCATACAAAATACGGAGGCGCTAAAAATCACTACTCCGTGAAACAGTTTTAATTAACAATTGGGCGTCTTCAAATAAAACAAATTTACACTGATTGTGGTACAGCCAAAATATTAAATTGGTGATTTTAAGGCACTTCTTTAAGGTTCTAAAAACAAGAGATATCTCTGGAAACCCCTAGAAACAGGCTCTTTGAAATAGGAGATTTTACTTATTTGTTTAGTAAGAATAATATTAATATTTTAAATATGTTACCAAAATGTCCTTTAATAAGAATTTCTTCAGAATTAAGGTATATTATATATCAAACTAGGGTGTCGCAATCCCTTGTAAACATTTCTAAAAACATATTTTGAGATTTTTATTGTAAATTAGTTCATTCTTTTTACAATGTAGCATTATGTGACATAATTTTGTAAATCTTTTGAAAACTCCATTGTATCATCCCTCATAAAAATTCAATCAGTTTTGACGTTGCATATTTTTAGTCATAGGCAATATATTAAATATTGTACAATTTTATTTTATATGAAAATCTTTTTGTGATTATTTAAGAATTATTTAATTTTATTTGATTATTTAAGAGTATTTAAATTAAGAAATTGATTTTAAATTATAAATTCTTAAATAAGATTTTCCTCTGTGCATATAGAGTGGCAGGGAGAAAGAGAAACCGATAACTGTACGGCTAAAGAGAGGTTTAGTGAAGGCCCCGCCCACTGAGGGACGATCCCTGTAGCCATTTGATTTGGCTTTTGGTGAACTTGATGACTGGCGTCAGTGTGTGTTTGAAATTGAAAAGGTTAATCGAGTCAAATTTGGAATGATAGTTAACCTCTTCCTCTTTTCATTGGCATCACTTTTCTGTGGAATCGAATGTCAGTAGGGATGGCTTTAACACCGAATAAACAAACAAAAAAATAGCAAGCTGGAAGAGATTTCCTTAATCGAATTTTATTTTTAATGAAAATTGCAGGTTACTCCATTAATATTTTTTCAGATGTTAAATGTATTTTACTTTATAAAAAGCTTTGAAAACATTATAATATAAAAAGTTTACCAGTATTCTGACTTAACTACCATCAAACTCTTAAAGTACATTCTTCCACAGCTTATTATAACTCACTGCAAAAGGTAAATGATTTTCTTTCGTTCACAGTTTTTCCCCAAAAACTAATATCTTTCATCTACCATTTCCGTATGTATTGGCCGTAACTCAATTTCCCTATTGCCAGTTATTATGATGGCTGTTCCGTGGAGGCAGTCCACGCGGCTTATCAACGACGGAGGAGGCACTAAATCAACTTCTGCCTGGATGCCCCATTAACCCCGCCTCTGAACATTCCCAGCCGTGCTCATCCAAGGCACTGGCAGTTGTTACCTATCCCAGTTAACCCCCAGATGGCCCCACCTTTTATGCAATGTCACCCGGCGGAGGCGAAAGATAAAGCCAAGCCAAATCCAGAACGAAATCCACATCACAACAATTTCCCGACGCTCT
>JAEIHY010008950.1:0-15909 GCA_018904565.1 Drosophila tsacasi | reverse complement strand
GGGCCATCGAGAGGCGGGCACGCAGATTGCTGCCCAGTCCGCTCTCCACATGGGCATTCAGCTCCTTCTTGTAGATGTTGAGCACGAGGCGTTCCGGGTGGAAGGGCATGTTGAACTCGTCGATGAGGACGCCCAGTCGCCAGATCTCCTCGTTGAGGGCCTTCGACACCTTCTCCTCGACCTCCTCGACCATGTTGTGGATCTTCATCTTCATTTCGCGCGTGACCTGCATCATCTGGGTCTCCGTGCCCTGGATGCGCTCCGTGAGCAGGTTCTTCTGGTCCTGCTTCAGGTTGCGGAATATCGCGATCCGTTCGAAGATATTGTCCAGCATGGAGCGCATGTCGCCCGACACGCTCTTACCGCGCGAACTGTGCTGCTGGAACTTGGTCTTGACGGCACTCTGCGAGATGCACTCCTCGAACTTGCGCTCAAAGTCCTGGAACTCGAAGTAGCGCATCTGGAAGCCCTCGGCAATGGCGCCCATATGCGGGGGATTGCCCTTGGCCTCCTCAAGGCGTGCCTGCAGCGTTTCGCGGGCGGAAACGAAGAATACGCGCTCGGCCGCCTCCTTTTCGTTGCTCACCTTCAGCTCCTTGGTGAGGAAGTCGATGCAGCGTTCAGTGTGCTGGGATTTAACCTAACGAAAGGGGATGAAAGCAAGGCATTAGCTTTACACACAACAGCAAGATCAATCCATCGGCTAGAGCCGATTCTAGAATCGTAGAATCAAAAACAGAATCAAAAGCGGAGTGGGTTTGTCTTTCTCTCGGGTTGGAAGGCAGAAAGCAAGCAAGCAAGGAGATCGGATTTTACGGGGCTAGCTCATCATTATTGATTACCTTAGCCAGCTCCTGGCGGTGTTGGTACAGTGGATAGTTTGTTGGTTGTTTGGTTGGTTGGTAAACGAAAGTAAAAGACACACGCATCAACAACAAGAGCGACAACAACGGGCATAGAGAAGGGGTCGAGGATTGACCCAGGAAACTAATCTTTGACAGAGACTACGCGCAACAAAAGAAGACCTTACCGACTCCTGGCACTCGGGCTCATTGGCCGACGCATCCCAGCGATTGTTCAATATGAAAATGTTCGGCTTGCTCAGCTTCTGGGAGACGGTGTGAAAGAACTGCTTCTCCGCCCGCGTCATTGTGGACTCCGCGTTCAGCACCAGGACAAAGACATCGGCGTTCAGGCAATGGTTATCAATCCAATCGTCCAAATTGGCCGACACATCCACGCCAGGTGAGTCCACAAAGACGACATCATCGCGCAGCAGGCTGCAGCGTTCCCGTGGCCAAAAGATGCGAACTAGGCTGCTCTCGCATAGCTTCTCCTGGCAAAGGGCATTCGCCAGTTGTTTGATATTCTGGCCAGAAAGGAGGGCGAGAGATATAGAGAATAGAAGCCTGGTGTTACCCTGGACTATGGTTTGGACATACCACCACATTGAGCTTCTCGTCGGATCCCTCCTTCATGAGATAGGCCTCGCCACCGTTGCTGCCCTCCACCTGGCAGAAGCAATTTGTTGTGTGTCCAATGCCGCTGGGCAGGATCTTCTCCCGTAGCATGGCATTAATCACCGAGCTCTTGCCGTTGGAGGTGCGTCCGAAGAAGGCCACCTTCATGTGATCCCGCTGCAGGACTTCGCGAATAGCGGCCACCTTGTACACATAGCTCTCGAACAGTTCCCGCTCCGCCTTGTCCACAATTTCCGCCTCCGCATGCAAAGCTGAAAAGGAAATTAAGTTAGGAATTTCATAAGGATTTCGGGCTGTTGCATTTTCTATTTGCTTCGAAACTCACCATTGATAAATGTGGTCGTCTCCAGGACATACTCCTCGATCTCGCCGTATATATCATTGATCTTCTTCTTGGCCCGCACAAAGATCTGGAGGGGTGATTTGTCATTGGATTGATAGAGCCGCGTTTCCGGCAGAAAGTTCGCACCCGGCGTCGTTGGCACCGATTTGTCCGTGGACGTGGAGCGACGTTCGTCATCGTGGACAATGCGGCCCGTTTGCCCGGTGACCAGCGAGATGGTGCGGTCCAAGTATGCCGCCATTTCGATGTTCAAATTGGGATTCGATTGCGTTGTTTGGATTTAGGGATAGAAGAGAATTGCGATACAAAACAAAAGGTATGCAGCCAACGGACACAATTTCGCTGGGACTCCTCCAGCTCCCGCTCCCGCTCCTGGAACTCCAAGGAACACCAAGGAACGCACGGCACGTCCGCGCCCGGAGAAACACAAAAAAGCTGACCGCAGGAACTCAAAATGATGATGTTATATAGGTCTGCGGAGCGTGCGTGCGTGATCCTGTTTCTTTCTGGCTGTGCACAAACTATTTTTTTTTTTTATTTTTTTTTTAATTTTTTGGGGGCTTGCTCAAAAATCAACGTCACAAAACTGAAATGAAAACGAAACGGAATACGAAATTATACTAAAGGCAAAAACAGAAATATGGAAAGAGTATGGGAAATGTGGAAAGGCAAATGGAATGATGGAATAATATGCATACATAAGTATACTTGGTGAAAAGGAAAATACCGCAGCGCAAATTGCACACACACAAACGCGTTAACAAATTGCGCTGCAACTAATACAAGTGCACAAAAACAGGCGAAAATAATCTAAGCAGAGGTTTTATTTGTTTTTTTTTTGGCAATTGTATGCGTAACATTTCGACTTGATAAAGATTACGCTCTCACTCCCTCTCGCGCCCTTCATCAACTAACCTGATTGTTACTGCTCTCGCTCATCGCGCGTATTGTTTTATTTAGCTAGATTGCTTATTTATATTTATTCGTGCACTGCCTGCGTGTTTCGTTTACTCGTCAATTCGTCGGCTCGCCCGGCTCAGATGCTTGGATAGCTTTGCTCAACAACCTTAGGATGCACGTACATTGCCACCACTCGGGCCGATGGAGTCCAGTTGCAGGGGCGCTAGAAAAGCTTTTATTGCGGCAAATTTATAATAAAATTTAGTTATTTTGGTTGCACATGATGTAACATGCAGTGTGACCAACTAGTGTTGCGACTAAAATGGCGGAAAAGCTTGACCACGCGCTAGAGTGACAAATCCATTTCAGTATTCCCTTTTCAAACTTCTATGGCATGTGTGAACTATCACAGCTTTGGCCATACTAGATAGTAATCAAAGCAATAAAATTGTTTGTTAGAACATTTATATCGTTTCGATAAAACCATTCTGATTATTTAGAATTTATTTCCTTTGAATTAGAATGTTTTCAAATAGTTTAAAATCTTCCACTTTCGTTTGTTTACTTCTCGTGGGCTAATCAGCTGTTTTCGAATTTCCAGCAGTCTCAAAAGATTGTTGTATTCCTGGTATATAACTGGTATTTTTACAAGCTGAAATGGTATATATTGATATGTATTAGTAGACCGCACGGTATTTTTTATCGTTACCGGCGCAGCCTCACTGGTGGACGAAAGTACGTGGAATATTTACCTAAAATAAAGCAAAAGCGAGCTGTTCCATCCGAAAAACCGAGAACCGAATTGAAATCCAAATGGAGACCCCTACGGCCGACGACCTGCTGCAATTCCGCGACTATAGCGGCGGTGCCCCAGCCCAGATCAACGTGAATTCGCCGACGCACGCAACGGGCGGCGGATCTGGGTTTGGCTCTGGCACGGGATCCGGTGGAGCGAATGCTCAACGTCAGCGCGGCGATCCGCTGGCAGATCTCATCTATGACATGAGCACCTCCGCCCAGAACATGGCCGGCGGTGGCTCTAACCAGGCGCAGAATGCCTCACTGGACGGAGCCGGCGGCGGTGGCGCTGGCGGCGCACGGCTCTCCTTCCTCACCATTGAGTACTACCAGCAGTTCTTCAACGTGGACACCTACATGGTTCTTGAGCGGATTGTCAACTCGATGATTCCGAAGCGGGCGGCGGGCAATTACCTGCGCATGAACATCGGCGAGAATCCGGATCTGTACGGTCCCTTCTGGATCACCGTCACGCTGGTTGGTAGTCAAGTGTTTCTGCTTTTACATACGTCTAGCCAGTTAGAAAACGATTTTCTGGGTTTCACAAATAGGTTTTTACCACTTTGGTTAGGGTTTTCTCTATTCAGAATATAAATTTAATGGAAAACTACGCTAGACACTATGCAAGACGTATGTTATACACCTATTAAGATGTTTAAGGGCTAAAACCTTGTACATTTCGAATACCTCTTTTCTAATCCTCGAATACCTCTTTTCTAATCCTTTTCCATGTCCCTTTGCAGATCTTCTCCATTGCCATTAGCGGCAACATAGCCAGTTACTTGCATCATGCCAGCGATGGCTACCATTGGCAGTACAATTTCCACCTGGTCTCCTATGCGGCCACCTGCGTTTTCCTCTACGCCAACATCTTGCCGGCCGTCCTCTGGGCCCTGTTTAAGTACAGCCTTAAGCCGGTGGACTCTGCGGATGCCGTGGAGACGGATAGCGTAAGTATTCATCCTGCTCCTAGTGCTGCATTTTCCGTCTCGCTCACATTCGCGTCTCATTGCAGGCCACCTACACGCCGTCGCTCCTGTCACTGATGTGCATCTACGGCTACAGTCTGGCCATCTACATTCCCGTTTCCATTCTGTGGGTGATCAATGTAAGGATTCTATCTATTAATCTTCTGGAAATTGTCCAATATATACTAATTGATTATTATGCATTCCTTTTCAGATATCGGTGCTGCAGTGGCTCCTGGTGATCACTGCTGCCTTGCTTTCGGGCACTGTTCTAATTGCTGTCTTGACGCCAGCTCTGCGGAACTCGCAGTTCTCGCTATTCCTCATCATCGGAATACTGAGCGCTCACGTTGTGCTGGCTGCTGGATTTCTGTTGTATTTCTTTCACAGTCCCACAGACTCGCCGGTGGCTGCAGTTCCTCCTACACCAGTTGCACCTGCTGCTCCCGCTGCCCTGAAGGCAGTCACCGAGGCGGTGCTAGCGAACGTAGCTTCTGGAAATCGAAGCCATTAGATAGAAGTCATTCCGGGTTTGTTCTTTGTTATTCCCTAAGTTTTCCCAATTATAATTATTCAAAAGGATGTGTGGGAGTACTTAGACTCAGATCGGATTTGATTAAAATCCTCTTAGAAATCCAGAGCGAGATTTGTGCACGGCTTTTGAGTTTCTATAACATTTGGCGACTGTATATTTATTATAAATTAGCGATAGAAATATGTGTAAAACCAAAATACCAATCAAAAACCAAGTAGAAACTTTGCCGGTGGAGTAGTGAAAAATTAACAATATTCCTTAGAGAGCCAGGAAGAACCCATTTGGAGATCCGGGAATAAGAAATTTATGCCATTATTAAATAAATGTGTATATATATATATTTAATGGACGCGGGTGCGCATTTTTTTATTTGTCTTGCCGAAAATACGTACTATTTGAAGGAAATGAGGTCCTTGTCTGCCTGATAAGACGATTTCTGTACCCCTAAACGCTGTGCTTGAGAAATTATACTTTTGCCAACTCTGGCCGCCATATGGCGGAAGTCCTTTGACTAGAAGAAATGGAAAAAAGATGAAGCCAAAACGGGGGATGGGAGACCGAGCTTTGGTTTTGGTTTTGTTTTCAGTTTCAGCGGGGAGTTGGGTTGCCTTTTGGCTGATGATGGGTGGTGGTGGTGGTGTAGTGTCATCGCATACACACATCCACGTCCGTGTCTATACAGGGGTATGCATGTGCCCTGTGTATGCTGTGAATAATTTTCGGGTTCCTCGAGGGTTCTTCAACGTTTTGTTGTTGTTTTGGGCGCCTTTGGTTAGCTTCATGTGCCCGCTCTTGTCTTGTTTATTCGAGCAATGTGGAAATTATTTGTGCCATGCAACGATGCTAAACAGAGGGTGATTCTACTCCAGCCAACAGTTTCCAAATATTGTGAGTTCTTGGGAAATGGTTAGTATGCTTAAATCTGAATGAATATATAAGTACCTTTATATTCCCATGCTAATCTTAGATCAGAACAGTTATTAAATATTATATAATATTTTTAGCTAAAAAAAAAGTGAAACTTAAAACCTTAGAGATTTGACTTCGCCTGTAAAGCGGTTCGAAAGTAAGCAATATTATATATTTCTTAAGGAATTAAATAGCAGTTAATAGAGCATACTTTGACCACATTTGATTATAGTTTCCCAGAAATCTAAGCTAAGATAGAAAAGAGAGCTCCAGAGATTTGAAAACGCCAGTAAACTTTTCCGAAAGAATGCAATACTAACTTTACTCCAGGATTTCTTTGAATAGCAGTTTCTTAGGCATACTTTTAGAACCTTCCATAGTATTTTCGAAAATTCCCCAAGCTAGTATCATAGATTTTTTATGCTCAATAGCTCATACCTCATAGAGACTCACCCTGTATTAAATTTGGTATGTAATACACGTACATAGGACTCGTTCACACAAAGATGCCCGACATGTGTGTGTGTGCGCGTGCCAGGGTGTGTTCCGGTTGTGGGTGTGTGCACATGTATTCAGCTGGCTTGCACCCACGCACATTTATAGAGAGAAAATTTCTCAATTTCGAATGCAAATATTCGCATAACGCATCGTTAGATTTTGTCGTTTTATTTATTCTTTATTTACTCCGCCCCAAGTGGAACTGAGAGGTGGCTGGGTGGGCGGCACACGTACTCCCGAGTCCGTCCCTTTCTGGCACAGACACAAGTGCATTTATTTACATGACGATATGTATGCATAGACATCGCTGCATAGTGAGCGGAACACGGGGCGTATACGTCATAACAGCATCACAACTAAGTGCTTTCCACCTGAGTTTTTGGGGGTTGAAGAGTCGAAATCAAATAAATCCAAATGGACATTAAGCCGGGGCGAACAAAATTGAATTTAAACTATGCATAATACGCATTGTAATTCACTTAAAAATTTTGAAATTTTAATTTGAATGAAAATATGGTGTATCTATTGAGATAATACCTGTTATTAACTATTTGTAATATCATAGAAAATATAAAAATGTTTTGTTGATCTATTATGATCTATTAAAAAGCACTAAGAAATTTAATACCCTTAAAAGTATCCCAAATTATGTCAAAAAAAGTTTACATTAAAAAAGTCAAACAAATTAAGACTGAATTATTTATTTTGAGGGTTTCTAAAACCCCTAGTGATATTTGGAGCATACTAGATTCTATCATATTAATTTATTATCCGAAATAATCAAATTAATAACATATAAAATAATGAAAGAAACAAGAGTTTTTCATTCATCACAGGCACTGTCTGGGTGTCGAAACGCATAAATATCCAACTGCCATGTTATTTTTACAGATATATATATATATATCTGTATATATATGTATATACGGCCACTGATTCGATCGATTTGTGGTGGCATATAGATTAACTGATTTGCCATTCAGCTGATTAGCATTTGTAGGGTTTGGTTTTTGGCTTTCGGCTTGGAGCATTTTTCGGCTGCCGGAACCGGAAGTTACTTCGATGGCTGTTAAAAGTTCTTTGGCATCACTCTCTCTCTCTATCTTTTTCTTCGTTCTCCCTGCCTTTTATTCTTTCTTTTTTTTATGGAATTTTTTTGGGGAAGAGAGAAAAAAGGAAGAGAGCGCACGGAATTAGCTGATGTGCAGCGACTTGTGTGATTCCTTTTTTGTTGCCTCTTAAAGCAATTACACTACCCCTTTTATTTTCTCATTCTGCCCTTGCATATGAGTACACTGAAAAATAAATAAATTATAAATAAATCAACAAATTATATATACTCCAAATCATTTTAGCTTTTTAAATTGCTTCTATTATATTTTCAAATACGCTTTTATTTGTATTTTTCTTTGCTGGTCTTTATAAAATCCCACAATTTTTCCTACAGTGTGCGTGCGAGTGCTTGCGAGTGACTTAACCCCTTTGAGCCGCCCTCGTTATGCATTTGAAGCGTTAAAACGCCACTTGAGCAAGGATGTTTGGTCTCCGGCAAGGAACTGCACACGGCCAGGACCTGCAGGGTGGGCTGGGGTCAAAGGCTAAGAGAGGGGGTGATGCCAACTGAAGTGCATATGCTAATTGGTAAGTGCACGGCTCAACGAGCACCTGTTGAAGTCAGTGGGCTGACAATATATGAGAAGAGCTCCCTTAGCTCGCAGATATATCTTAGTTCAAGGGTTCTCCGGTTTCTCTAAAGACGGCTCAGTGTTTACATTTCTCCGGTTAATTAATATCTAAGATGTAGACGACAACATTAACTATTTACCAAGCTAACTTATACCCAAGGTTCCAGTTTAAAATATAGTTCCGTAGTTCCCAGAAACTTTAAAGTAAATATGGTAGAAACTTTCAACCGAGTGCCTGAGCAATGGGTGTGTTATATATGATTTTTTGATCAGCCGAGGATGTGGCGTATCCTGGCATTAACTATACTACTATGTGTATATCGATTTATTTCGTTTGTGTTCGGCTTAAGTGAGCTCAGAGAGCTGTAAGAGCCTTTAGCCGGGCTTAAGGCTAAATAGTTTTTCCTCAGTTTTCTCTCTTTCTCACTGAGTATCCTTGTTGCCAGCTGTTGTTATTGGGTTAATTCTGCAATCCTTTCGTTTTGCTTATTTCCATCTATTTCGTGGATGTCCTGGGGCCGCACACACGCTCGGCAGGATGTGCCTCCTGCTCCCAGCACTCAATTAAGTAGCTCTGTGTGTGTGTGTGTGTGTGTGCAAGTCCGATGTTGACTCGAGAACTTGGCACAACTTTTGCGTACGAGTTGCCCGACTACGTGACAGAGCTTGCAAGTGTCCTACGCCACATCAGCCCCATTCTGGGCCCCACTCCCTCGCTCTTCCATCCCTTCCCTATATTTACCCATTAGGAACCCCTGGTACACCCTGAAAAATACCAGCTATTAATAATTGAAACGCCCTAGGGGACTTTCCCCCGAAAATTGGTCGAGTAAATAGTTTCTTTCTTTGCGAAAACTGTGGCCTGCAGTTGGGCTTTAAAGGTGTTAGGCAATTCCTTTAAATAAACTAAACAAATTCTTGATTATTTACAAGATTACATACAGTAAAACTATTGGTTTACTTTAGTTTTCTTTCGATTTGATATACAAATTAAATACTTAGTTAATTATTAACAGTTGTTGAACCACCAAAATATGTTCTAATTCTAGAACGCTTCAGGGATTATCACAAACTGTAACTATGTTTGATATATGTATAAACCTTGATTAAAACATTCTTTTAATTCTGCAAATTCTTCCCAAAAATAAATACTCTTTAAGCCAGGAGCAGCAGCAGCATCTTAAAGTCCATCGCTGTTCCCTTTCCCAATATCCAGCTCGTTATCTCCTAGGAGAAGCTTCTCGATGGCCATCTCTTGTGTACGCCGGAGTCCGGAGCTAGCCGGCCGGTCTCCGTGCTTTCGGGGCGTGTTCGGCGCCCAGTTTGACACAATTTCGAATAGCGCCGCCCAAAATGCAGGAAAACCAACAACTCCAACTGGCTTCGCCAAGTCTACAAAGCCCGGAAAATTTTCTCCAATTGGGACAGCGCCCCTATGCGAGCTTTTCCCATCGCAGTGAGCTTTCCTTGTTTTTTCCTCTTTCTTTTTGGGGCGACTGCACATCCCACATCCTGAATATATATCATCGCAGCTGTGGCCATATATATGCGCCACTGCAATGTGTATCCAGTTCGGGATTTGGCTTAGATAATCAGGGGAGTGGGTGTGGGATTGAGTGTAAGGCTGAGTGTGGGAGTGGGTGGGGAGTAGTAGTGGTGGAAGAGGGTTCTCTGCCGCTGCACACATAATTTCATTATTTATTTTAATTAATTGAAATTGTTGAAAAGCTGGCGGCCCCTGGTTGACCCTAATGTTAAGTAAGCTCACTAATTGCAATTGACTTCAAGGGAGCTCTTAAGTTTAAGTGGAATAATGCAAGAGGATTGTCCGAGGATGCAGCTAGTGTAGTTTTCAGGATTTACTACAACTACAAAAGTACATCTTATACTATTAGTAATACTGGTGGGTACTTTGGAAAAAAGGAGCAGGTCTAAAGGTTTGTCAGAAGCAGCTGCTGAACATTAATCTTTTAATAAAAATGTGTTAAAATATAATATATATATGACCATTGGCGTCGGTAAGAATTTTTGATAATTTTACTCCATTTTTTAAAATTGAAAAGGTGTTATAAGCCTTATTTATTTATACCTTTTCAGAAGCCTATTATAATATTCTTGATCAGCATTAACAGCCGAGTCGATCTATCCGAGTCTGGTAGAATAAAAAAATGTAAACATTTTTTCGAAATTTTTAAGGTTTTATTGTTTTTATTTATTTATTTTTTTTTATTTAAAAAAAATGAGCAACAAAATTAATTTTAAAAGAAATTGAAATTTAGTATGCAGTTTTATTAGCCTTAAAAAACTAACTCAGAACAGTTTTCCGAATTTAAATCAATGTATTTTTAGCTTATTTATTACATATTTAAGCTTTAATTTAAAAAAAAAATCTTGTAAAATATCAATTGATGAACGAAAATATTTTAGGTCATCTTGAATGCAAAAGACGCTCAAAAAGCCAGTGATTGCCAACAGTCATATGAAACCTTAATAAATTAATAATAAAATATTGAGAAAAAACATTTTTTAAATTTATACCAAATTTGTTTAAAGAATATTTTACTTACTATGCAAAAGCTAACATAGAATTGAAGTTGTAGCGATAGCGCCAACCAACACCAATTATAATTTTTAAGTAAATAAAGTATTATTTTAATATCGCAGTTGCGATAAAGTTAATGAATTTATGGTTTAGTTATGCTCGCTTTCCAATTGGGGTTACCGCAAAGTATAATGTATCAACTTTGGATTGTCGAAGTTAGATTCCTTTTTTGATGATAGTAAAAATACTTCCTTTACTTATGAACTAAATAAAATTAAAGCATTTGGGCTTGGAGTCAACTATAATTTATAAAAAATGTATGAGCTGTACTAAACTAATTAATACTCTCTCTGTACATTTGGATAGTTAAAGATTCAACAGATTTTCATTTCGTGTGGCGAGACAGTTGATTGTTTTCGTGATGAAATTGCACCGCAGTTCATTATAAATTCATTAGTGAATATTAATATTTGATGAGGTTCTATTTGGGCAAATTGAGTCCTCAGTTGAACATGAATTGCTGTGCAAATATTCGCTCTGCCAGTGTCCTTGGTCCTGCGGCCTGCAGCAGCCTGCATCCTGTTTGCCGGCAGCTGAGACAAAGTCTTTCAATTAATTTCAAATGCGAGTGCACCGAAGCTCAATGCCAATATTTGCACATTTTCAAATCGCTTTTGTCGCTGGCTCTGCTTCACGTTCGGCGCTTTTCTCTCCTAGCTATGCTTCCTTTTTTGGTCCTTCCTACAAGGAAAAATATATATTTTCCCCAACTAAGTTTATTTTGTTTAAAAAGCAAACGAAACGTAACTTATTTGTTTATATAGCCATGTATTTTACTTTGTTGTCTTAATGTTATTAATTTATTTTTAGCTTTTCCTACATTTTTGAATCAATTTTTTAAGCTGAAACTTAGTACATTAAATAAATAACTCAGAAGAGATTTTAAATATGTCTAAACCCCATCTAAAAGTATGCAATTTTAATTCTGAAAAATCAGGGAATCATGGAATACTTTTAGGTGCCTGGTTTAATTGAAATCAAATCTTTACAAAATATTATTATAAATTATATTTTTATACATTTTAAAAAAGAAAATTTTCCAAGTGTCCTTCCGCTAATCCTGTTTATATTTCTATTTTTATATTTGGTTTTCTTCAGTTGCAAACAGCTGAAATTTCACAGATTACAAGGGATATAAGCGCCAATCTAGTGGCATACATTCCCCACTGGCTCCCCCGCCGCCCCCGAACGGCTCTGGAAAATGCATTTCCAAATGATTGGAGAGAGCGTTGGTTTTTTGGAGAGTTGGAGCCGGAAAAGCGAGAGGCGCGGCGGTGGGGCGGCGGCAAAGCTTCGTCCCGAAAGCTTTTCTAGGAGCCGCCTGTTGTTGTTGCTGCTGCGTTTTCCGTGGAAATTGTCGCAGTCGCTGTCGGCTCTGCTGCTACTGCGGAAAAGCGCCTCGCTCTCTCTTTCTCACTCTCTCCGTGTGTTCAAGGGAAATTCAGTGCGAGTCAAGCAGTCTTCGGCGCATCCAGCAAACGCGGTTCTTTTTTAAGCGCGTTTTCGTATTATTCTACTCATATGATTTATCATTTGCGTCGCTATATGATTTCTCCTTGTTTTCGTAGTTCAAAAAGCCAAAACTACTACTAAAAAAATAAAATAATAAAAAACCAAACAAACAAATCAACCAAGTCAACAGATTCGGCAACATTTTCAAGATCGGTGCTGAAGAAGAGACCCGCAACGAAGGCCAGGCAAGCCAGGAAAGGATCCTGGGGAATACCACCAACGGACCGCTGTCCTTTCCATCAGTCAGTCAGCTAGCAGTACGTCCTCCCACTATCTTTTTTACATATTTTTTGTACTAGTGAGTGTGACTGTGTGTGTGTGTGTAAGTGAGATCGGTGTGAGCCGAAAGCCATACAGTATACCTGGGTTCTGAGTTCTGATCACTGTTCCATAGGCGTCGAGGTCAGGTTAACTCTAAGAACAGAGCTTTGCCGAGGAAAAGCTTGATCCTTGGGCAAGCTAAGCCGAAAAGTGAGTAAAAGTTAAGGAACAACCTTTGATGCACTGTAAGAATTGTGTTTGCTTTAGCTAAATCTTTTTACTTAAAAAAAATATACTAAATACATTTAGTTAAGAAAACTATGTCTGGACCATTTTTATTCAATAAAATCATAATTTCCTTAGTAAGAACAGGGTTTAAATATTTGTACATATATATATATTTAGAAAAGTTGTACCTGTTCTTTCAGTATATCCTTTTTTATGTATAAGTGGAATGGGTGTGGCATCGACCTAATTACTCCTTACCTTTACCATATCTCAAGCCTTCTCGTTCTTCTCTCTATTATTTTTATTCCAGCCCAGTTGGAGCGTTATAACTCACAAAGAATACAACAAATATTTTAAAAATATAAATAAACCGGAAAAAGTCTGCTGGCAGCAATCAAGTTAAAGCCAAAATTAACCAAACTCTCGAAACGAAATCGAACAAGTTTGCATTCAACTCTCATCGAACTTTTCCAATATTTAATTCCTGTGTTGTTCAACCGAAGAGAAAAGACCAAATTCGTCAAGGAAAAGCAATCCCACACAGTTTATAATAAAGGATAATACCACATAATTATAACTATAACTCAAGAAAAGATCAAGTAATTCATTGATTTCATACGGAAAACATTTGTTTTTTGGGTAAATGTAAATGTGCTCTAGCTAGAAACATACTTACGTATATATATAATATATATATAAAATAAATAGTCGCAAATAAAACATTTGTCGGTGAGTGTCTAGCCAATCAATCTATAGCATACAGGAGCCATATATATATATATAGAAATATAAAAATATATATATATATATATTCCACAAGGTTTTATACTGAATTTATAGAGTTTTGGGAAAGGGCGCAGTGCGCATCGAAGGCTCCAAATTCGAATTCGAATTCGAGATCGAAATCATCAACACCAAACCCTAAAATATAAAGTAAAAAATATAACAAAATACCATATGCAAGTGTTTTTTGTCGCAAATAAACTATATACACATATTTACACAGAAATGAAAAGAAGTTAAACAAAAGTAATATTAAAATAAAGACTTGAATTTCTTAAAGAAATAAATATTTATACAAGAACAAGCAAATAAAAAGAGAAAATAATAAAAAAAAACAAGAAAAACGGACTTCCAACGATTTCAAGATACGACGAAATATTTTTTAGAGCAAAAAGCCCCGCAACAAACGATGATAAATGAAAACCAAGCGAGTCGGTTAACAAAATAATATTTGCCAAATCTTTAAATTAACAACATTTAATTAAAAAAACAAAAAATCGCAAACGTCGAGCTACAAGAATTTATACTAAGAACGGAGGAGTCAAGAAAACCGGATAAGGGAAAGTGCAAACGCAGAGATTGAGGGGAAAAGCGAAAGGACAAAACAAGATCGAACAGAGATCAGCTGTAAAGTGATATTTTATAAAACCCGAAAATATCAGTTAAGGACAACGACTTATAAGGTAAGTGGCAGCCAGGCTTTTGCATTTTTGAATCTATAAAATGACTTGATATCGTACAAGAACATCTTTGAAGATTGGTGTAGGTTGGTGTTAGGATATTTTACAGGATTTCTAAATCACACAAAGATCTTCTTGGATCGAACTGATGCTACTTGAATATTTTGTATGTATACATAACAAATCAAAACACTCCCAAAAATATCAAATATCCCAAATTCTTGGAAAATTAAGTAGTTTTCACCTTAATTCATTTATTTGTATTATTAAATTTAGTAATATTCTTCTAAACTAAATATTTGCTTAACAAAATCACAACGGCATCATAATGGAAATGCAGGTTCAATGGCATTATTATTGCCGTTGCCGGTAAACATTTGTCATAACGACACGTTGGGCCATTTTGCAAATTGCAATTATCCAATTTTTTCACGTTATACAAAGCCAAACGATAAAATTGAAATTACAAAAATGGCGAAAATTCGAAAATACGGAAAATTCTCAATAGCAATTTCCCCCATTTTGTGGTGGTAGTCCTCGTCCTCGTCGCTGTGCGGCAAGCAATTTGTGCATTAATTGTGTTCGCTGATTGCATTGTTGTTTCATTGACGATTATTGTCCCGGGGCCCCCCTTCAATCAATCACTCCACCACCCGCTCCCCGCTGTCTGGTGGATAGCATTCACAGGACAACTGGGCCCTGGAGGAGGAGCACGGGCACGAGCACGAGCATCCAATCACATTATATGTATGGAGCCGCCGACATCGTCGCAACGCAGCGCAACGCAATGCACCGATTTCCGGCAGTTATATCGATTTTTAAATTGGCACAAATTAATCGAGAAAATCGCTGGAAAATGGCGCTATTTTGATTGATGCCTTTCTCTATTATTCACAATTGATTGCTACGCTTTTGAACTTGGCTAAACTAATAATAAATAGTTTAAAAAGCCTTTGTAAATAGTTTTCTGTCGTCAAAAAATTATATAACTGCCTGATCCTGATGTAAACAATGCAAAACAATAGCTGGGATTAGCTTATAAATGTCAAATGTCAGCTTGCCATTCGAAATCAACGACAAAAAAAGAGGAAATCTATTATTTAAATGCAATACTGGCAAAATGTTCAGAGTTTTGGTGGCAGGAAAAATTGAATGGGTTTGCAGTGAAAGGACATTCGTTGTTTGCGATGACATTAAATTTAAATAAATCGGATTTTGTCAGGGCCTGGAGAAAGAGAGAGAGAGAGAGAGAGAGAGTGAGAGAGCAGCCTGGATTATATCACAAAACGGCAACTGACAATGCATATATTGCAGCATCCATATTTTATAGGAATACATAATAGAAAATGCAGCTTTCCCCCGTCAGTCTGACTGGGTTTATCGTCCCGTGAGCACATAACAAATATCACATATAGCATACACAGCATCATATATGATGGCATATAGAACATGTAAATGCTGCCAGAACTTTGGCACTTTCCTTGCCCAGGAGCCAGGGGGCAGGAGCCACCCTCGAGCAGATGGAACTGCCCATGAGCCACCAGGCACCAGGCACTAACCATTGCCACCCCCAGGCTACTACTACAACGGCTACTATGGCGCCACTCTCCACCAGCATTATCCGTACACCAGCATACTCATCCTCATCCCCCTGCATCCCCATCCTCTCCACAAGCATCCATTCGTCGGAGGATGGCTCTCAGCTGACTGACTCCAGCCGGCGGAA
>JAEIHY010008928.1:0-21612 GCA_018904565.1 Drosophila tsacasi | reverse complement strand
TTTCACATAAGCGGATATACGGATAGGGAATTGATTTTTATATAGAAGCCGAAGGGAACTTTCAGCCGCTTTGGATGTATAAAATAAAAATAAAAAACAATCAGCGAAATGCTGGCGTCCCATATGCGCGACAAAAACACTTCACCCTGCCGACAGCTCATTTTCATCGGGATGAAGGTTTCCAGAAGAGGAGTCAGCGAGCAGGACATGTGGTGACATTTCGCCAAGAGGCGTTTGCGGGCGGGGCATATTTAAATCTAATTTTGTCACTCAACAAACACCGATACGCTTACACAATCTTCATGCAACTGATGCTGCTGCTACACCGCAGAAAAGATGAAGTTATTTATGTGAGACTTTTCGAAATTACAGGATATAACTTCTAAACTAAATTCTATAACTAATTTGAAATGTAGGGATTGCTAAATTGGTTTCACTTATGATTTTATGACACCATATTAAAGGAAAATAAATCCAATATAAGTTACCATTTTAAGCTTTGTTTTCGCCCGGTGTAGTGGCCGTGTTGCATCTGCTTGCGACTCACTGTAATCGTGATTTCCTGTGCAGCAGACGGCCAAAGGGAGGGCCGGAGGCAGGGAGGACGACTCTGAGATAGAGCTGCGTCGGTGCCTGTCATTGTTGTAGCTGCTGGTCCTGCTGCTGCTGTCTTTGTTGGGCGCGTTAAAAATGTCACAGCGCATTGCATACTTATTGGCGCATGTGTTAATGCACCACCGCAACCGCCACGTCGCCTCTTTTCCCGTCACCCCTCTTCTGACAGGCTAAATGTTACGCGCTGCATGCATTTGCGGCTGGCAAAATCCTACGGTTTTTCCCTTCGTCTTTTTTCCTCTATTTTGTTGCATTGTGTTCGACGTTTGCATATTCTCGCCTCACTCGCACCCAGCGCTTTTCCGACCCTTTGTGGCAGGTGTTTGAATTAGCTTTCCGTGGGTTGGCTGGGCAAAGCTGCAGCACAATGGCTTGCAATTGCACAAAAGCTTATTAGGTTTTCTCCGGTGTGCGGGTGGGTGTGATTGCCATTTGGTTTCTCCTCGCCAGTGAGTGTGTGTGTGTGCTAGTGTATAATACTTCTTTACAACAAATAATGCGCTTTGAGGTCGCGTGCTTCGCGTGTTTTAATCCATTCGCTTTTAGCCCTGCTCCTCCACCGCCCGATCCCGCCTGCAGCAGTTTTAACTGTGTGGCATTTTTACGCTTCGCTTTTAACGGCGGTAACGGCGGCTCCGAATCCATTTGACAATGTTAACAACAAAAGGAAACTCATATCCGAAAATGCAGTTTACTTTGATAAACAGAAGTAGTGGTTCCGCCGCAAAACTATTACGAGTTAGAAGCATTTAAAGGGAGCCTAGTTTATGGACTCTGTTATATGTTACTGGCGGGATTAAATATGAGCAAAAATAACACAGATGTAAATAGTTATACAGTAAGTAAACAATTATAGGGAAACTTGCTGTTACAAGTTGTGATATAATTGCATCAATACCCTTAATGGCTGACTAAGACAAACATTTAAAGTTCCTAGAAATATACGCAAATAGTTTACAAAGAGCTCTTAGAACTTGATTAACTTCTTGTTCTCAGTATTTAATTTCCATCTCTAAGTCTTTCTTCTGTTAAATAATTTTCTTATGCAATTTCCTTCAATTCAAATTCCCTGGTATTTAAACTCAAAGATAAAGTAAATACTAATACTTTGACTTTTCAGGGATTTTACTCTTCTGGCCTCATTTATAGAGTTGTCTGACTGAACCATGCATTAAACTCAGATAACAATGGGCGGCAAGGGCTCTTTGGGCCAAGAGCTGGGTTGCCCTGGGCTATAATGTGGACTCGGGACACTCGAAACAGGATTGGGGGATTGCCGGCACACGGCACTTTCAGCTTGAGCTGCTGTTGATTTAATTCAAGAGGCCATGCATTTCCAATGTCGAGGGCTCGCATGAAAAATGTACAGCGATTCCGGGGCTGTTATCCCCTTTTTTCCTCGTAATTGCTTGGCTTTTCGGGACGATGCAAATACGAGTGGCACTGTAACATAATTTCCGTGCAAAATACATCAAAATGGACCATCGTGGAAATCTCCATTTTTATATATGTATATTTGCCCAGCAGTCTAAACTATGAGTGGTCCACACACACGCACACAGTAACACTCTCGGACAGATATGTTGATGTGGTTAGTTAGCATCTGTGTTTATATTTGTGTTTGCATTTTGCATTTTCTGCCGGTAAGGATGATGGCTGGGCGGGGGATGGGGCAGCGTACACATGTCCATGTCCGTCACATTTGTCGGTGCACTTGCATCGGTGTTTACCTCTATTCTACACCGCCTTTATCCTTTTTTTTCTCTGTCGATTTGGCCTGGCACATTCGTGTTTGTTCAGCTACTTTTGCGGTTTGCCGCTTTTCGCGTATATTTTAACCACATTTGTACTCACTCAGGTTTTGGAAAAACGCCAAAAAAGGGGATCCGGAAAAAAGTTTAAGTGGTCGCAAGGAGAAGGACAACGAAATTGTGACTCCGTGTTATAATTCAAGATAGATTGTTATGTGTGAACTAGTGATGGAGGTTCCTAGCCTTTCTTTAATAATTTATTCTGAGATTTATTCATTAATTTGTCTCACAACACCAATTAATGAATAAATCTCTCTATATATTTCCAGTAAATTGCTTTCGAACACGCATTTTCTTTGCATTATTTAAATACAAATATTCGTCTAAAACTATTTTTGTTCAGTAGTCTTTGATCATTCAACAACTGACCCCAGGAAAAGCCTAATAGTTTCGTTAGCCACCCTCTCTTTCAATGCCATTTAGTTAGATAATCGAGGGAACGTGGAAAATACATTAGAAAAGCGAGCAAATTGAAATTCATTACCATAGAAATCTATAATTTAAACCAAATTAGAGCGCAGTTTTATCGAAATTCAATGGAATGTTTTCGAACTGCTTTTGGGGTTTGTGTGTGAGTGCGCGGGCTGTCTGTGTTCGTACCACGGGGCGTATACACAATTTGATGTGCTCGCAATTCAATTAAATTCGGCAAATTAAAGCGAACCGCCTGAACGCTGAAGTGAAATTTAATTGCATGGGGGACCAACTCCCACCTTTCTCTCTCGTCTTTCCCCTGGGGAGGTCAGGGTAAAATGCAGCACGTATTTATTAGCTGACGTGCATTGATGAAGGTCGAACCAGCGAGTGCGTGATCCACCGAAGCAGGCGGTGATGGGGGGTGGTTCTGTGAGGGATGTGATGCAGGAACAAGAGAAGAAGAAGTAGCAGCAGCAAGAGCTGGAGCAGCAGCTCAAATTGGAGCTGGCAAGGATTCCCTTCGGCCGCTGATTGACTCACGATTATGCAATAAAACAGCAGACGACAGGCAGGACAACACTCAAATCCCCACAGAGACAATGGCCAGCAGTCCGGGCCTCCATCCGTCTCTTTCAGTCCTCCGATCCACCGCCTCTTTCGCTTGGTGTTTGTGAGGGTTTCATTGGCTTCCTTTCAACAGCAGCTTTTGAAAAGCTAAAACTTTTTTATGTCCAACTCATTAAAAATGTGCGCCAATGGACTTTATGCAGGCCAGCCCAGGGATCCTTGATTCCTCTCCGACTTTGGCTCAAGCTCCCTTCTGTTACCACACAAACACACACTGAAATATTTCCGGAATCAGACATACACTATCAAAAATCTAAAAAAAAATGGTTTAAATATATTGAAATTAATTAAATGTATACAAGAAATATATATTTAAATATATATGTACCTCCGTTTAAATTTATTTTAAAAACTTTTTAAAATATTGTAATATTCCAAAAGAAATTTTTTTGTATGTAGATTTTTGGATGTTTTTCGCTGGAGTTTACCCGAATACTAACGGTCCACCAAGTTGAAGCCAGAAAGCCAAATGCAATTTCCAAGTTTTTAATGTGCGAAATTTCTAATTTAAGATTTACGATATTTTTATGTCGAATTACGCAGCACAGCAAGCACCCCCGCCGCCGCCATTGATGTTCGCTCATTTTCGTCCTCTGGTGTTTGGCTGTGAATTTCATTGGTCCCGGGAAGTTGGCCCGGCTTTTAATGGAGCCGACTCTTTAATTGTGGGTACAGTGCGTAATGCAGGCCGCTATATATAAATATATAAATATACATACCGGATGGATATATTTTTGGGCTCTTAATTATGGGCACGCCCAAAGGTCAATGGTCGCCTTTTGATGCAAATTTTATGGACTGAAACTTAATTGGCCCGGACCATTGAATGGCCCCACACCCACGGAAGAGCACAGGAAGAGCTGAAAAATCTACCCCGGGCAAATAAAATGCTCCGTCCAAATTGTTTTGCGACTGACCAATTGACTAAAAGCAACAAAAATGTTGTAACTGGTGCAGATTTAATGGGCATTTGTTTTTGGCGCGGTTCGGGCTGAAGTTTCCAAGCGGAGGAGGAGGGTGAAACGCAGCGATTGCAGCTGCAGTTTTGTTAGTTAGGGCAATAAATTGTTGGCTGCAAGAGGGCAAGGGACAGGCAGGGGACAGGGCACGAACCAGGGGCCAGAGAGATGTGTCAGATGCAGAGATTGCATAAAATAAATTGGTCAGCGATTGATTTGGGGGATTTGCCGAACAATTTATTACCAGCGAGATAAAGGCATTTGAGTGTCAACATCAAAATGGCAACATTCCATTCCAGTCGAATGCCCAAGCCAGCCAAATATTTTCCCTTTAATCCTTTTTGTCCTACACTTGAATAAATATAGTTTTTAGAAAATAAAAAATATACACAACTATAAAAGGGATTTAAAAATAATAAGATGTAGCTCTTTCATCTTATTTCCTGATAATTTCATGTATCTAATGTAGCTGAGTCCTCGTTTATAAGCCAAAGTCAATCTTTAATTTTTTCGCCAAGTGAATCTTTGAGGTCACATTTTACAGCACATTAGGCAGACACCCAATTCCTGTGCAATTTAAACCGCTTAAGTGAAATGCGAAGCGTTAACACGTGCTCCATGGCCAAACTGGGACCGAGGCGGTCCCCAATCCCCAGCGGTGGCCGAAAAAAGAAACCGCAAAAACCGTATCTCAATTGCAATCACTCAAAACAACGGAAATGACGCTTAGCACAACTTCCTGTCGCTCCGGCGGACAGACAAATGAAAGTATCCACAGCTCCAGGAGGACGCGCAGGCACACCTCCTCCTCCCCGGCACTTCGCTTCAGAGTTGTAATTCATGTCGCTGGGGGAGTTTTCTTTTTTGGCATATTTGTCAACTCTGTTTCCACTGCACATATGATGAGGTGAGGAGGGGCAGTGGTAGTGGGAATTTAGGGCCAACCACGCCCTCCAGCCCATGCACACACACACACACACACACACACATCTGACTGGCACATTCAAGTGCAATTTCTGTGTAATGCGAAACTATGTCATTTTGGCAGGGACGCGAGCAATACAGTCAAGCTGCCGTAAACCAAACTGAAGTAGTAATCGGGGAAAGTAATACAAAATGAATACTTATAAAAGTGGGTTTTGTACGGAATAAATTACTGACATTTCTATTAAAGTGAATTAAATTCAAAAGTAACTAAATTTACCCTTATCAAATCTTGTTAGTATGTTTCACATCTTAATAATTTCAATGGAAATGAATATAAAAATATTCCTACGCCTTGATTTATTTTTATTTAAACTGTAAGTCAGTCGTCATAGATACATGACTGTATTTGGCCGCAGCCTCTGCATGCAAACATGACACGTTGGCGCACTTGTGATGGCACTCGTGTCCACCTGGCAGCCGGCTCCTGGCTCCCAGCTCTGATCTCCTGGCAGCTCCTGGCAACGGGCGATTGCAGCTGCAACCGGATCCGGAACCAGAAGCTCTGGCGCTGAGCTGGAGCTGGAGAGTGCCGAAAATAGCCGGCAACAACCGGCAAGCAAAGTGGCAACGAGAGTGACAGGCTCAGGGTCTGGGGCGGAGAGGCAGGAGGAGTTTGTGGAGAATCCCAGCCAGCAGGAGCCAAGCTGACAGGCGGCATTTGATAATGTCAAGCCCCAAATCAGCAACAGACACCGACCAACTGAGGGGTGGGTAGAAGCCGAGGTGGCCGCATTGGACAATTGCACGTTGCGATTTCAGCCAGTTGCCACTTGGTCGAGCACACATGGGCATCTCAAGTATCTGTCTGGGCCATCGTCGAGTGCGGTTCGTTCGCACGGCGACGGCGATGATGAAACTAAGTAACCATAGTTTAACTCTTGCACGTCTCGTAATTGGCGCTAAATTTGTCTACCGCTTCTTGTCTTTACAGAACAGTTTCACATTTTTGTGGGCGATCTGAGTGCTGAAATCGAGACGCAACAGTTGAAAGATGCATTCACCCCATTTGGAGAAATATCGTAAGTACAAAGCAAGGTTTATAGAATAGAAATAAGATTTAACAAGATATTTTATTTGTAAATATATAATTATTATACAGAAGAAGATTTGCAATGGCGGTATCCCCTAGATTGAAACACTATAGCCTCATTTGGCTTCCTACAAGCTCGCTCGCAACAATTAAAACAATGTTTGTAAGGGTTTTCTCTATGCTTCAGAATCTGGAGCCTTCAACGTCCTCCAGATCCCCGCTTCGTCCAGCACATTAACTCCAATCAAAGAACATTTTGCCGCACTTGTGCTGTCCGAGAAAATTGTTAAATAAACAAGCAAATAGCAAATGAAGGCCCCTTCTCTAACCTCTCGGCTCTCACCCATCGTCCCCAGGCCTCCAGCGGCCTATCTGCGCTTAATTTATGAATAATTAGCGAGTCGAGGGTGCATGTCGAAGGAAACCGCGAAATGTTGTGCCACAGCAACAGAAATCTCTCTTTTTCTGGCTTTGCTTTTGTTTCTCCGGCTGGTTTTCAAAAGCACGAGTGAATGGACTATAGAAACGGTGGGGGAAACGGAGGCTTCCAGGCAACGGGCAATAAATTAATAATTTAATTTTCGACTTTTTTGTTTGAGCAGGCAGAGGGGAGGGGGCAGTTGGCGAGGGGCAACAACAAACTGCAATGGGGACCAGTTGAAAGCCACAAGCAGCTGTCGACGCCGGGCAAACAAATGCCGGGCGAGTGGCCCAAAAAAATATTAGAGCAGAACAAGTGAAAGCAAATAAAACTGATTTATATACATACACCCCTGTTCAGGTGGGGCTATATATATGTATAAGTATTTATGCTGCGCCTGCTCATCAGGTCAGTAACCAAAAATGGAAAAAAAGACGTCCTGGGACCGTGTTTCGCAGGCTTTTCATTTGCCACTTCCTTAATTAATGAGCATCAGCCTTCGTCTCCATCTTCCAGGCGGCCCCTCGCTATTTGCTCTCTTTCCTTTTGAGAAACGTTGAACTCATTTTGCCAGAAACTATTTATTCGAGTGCACACAAAGAAAAAATTAATTCTTGATCTTGCTAAGAAGATTAATTATGAAAAGATTGTGTTATAATATTGTTTAAAGGTATATTAACGATTGTTAAATTAAACATTTTAAAAGCAAAGAATTGAGTTCCTTAGGCCATCTTGAAATATAATAAAATCTATAGCGATTATTACTATTATTAATTAAGCTGTGATTTTTAAAAACTATAGTCGAACCAACTGCAGTCTTAGAGTCCGTAAAATAAGCAACAAAATGTGTCTCCTCTGATCTGTCTGTAATTTTAAAAAAAAAAAATTGTTTTAATAGTATTTTTTATTATTTTTTTTATTTAATTTTTTCTGTGTGCAGGGCCAAATGTACATTTAACATTTAGATGGTTTAGTCTTTTGAAGTGCTGGGTGGATTTTTGGGCGCGGCTTGGCCCGCGGCCCTACATCTGCAAATACTGTTATTCCGCATGTTTATTTTATGGCGAGCGCAAATCTAGGAAATAATTACATTTTTCTTATACACCTGAAGTGTTTTTTTTCTGCCTTTAGGGCTCCCGAGAAACCTAGAGCTGGAGCAGCATCAAAGACATCCTCGCTGGCAGCTCCTTTTGCCAGGACATCCTTCGTCGCTGGCTCTTAATTTATTGCCCTTTATGCCTTGAGTGCCCGCGTGGGAAATAATCGCAAATATGTTGTCGTCCCCGGCTTTACCTACTTTTCATCATCAGGTTAACAGCCCTCATGGGTGGATTTTTCATTTAGGAAGCTGAATTCATACAACAATTTCCTCCAACCCTCCCCACTTGGTTTTAATTAACTGACTCAACTTTGCCAGTGCGGCTAACAGCAGAAAGTTTGCCAAGTGTAGTAATATGTGTGGAAAATTCCCTATAACTCAAAGTTTTTGTGGTTTTCCTTTTAGGGACCGACCACAGACAGAACTCATTATGAAAGTCGATGGATGGAAATTATTGAAAGGACGGGCGGCCACGGGAACGACTGGCAACAACAAAAGAAATTTAATCCTGCAATTAATTGCTCGCCTTTGGCATCCTCCTGCCCACGGAAATCGCTAACACAATCACAACCGTAATCATACTCATAATCCCTTCAAAATAATTAAGTCCCTTTGAGTTTCCAAATCAATCAACACCTCGTGCTTAATCAAAAACACCCAGCACACTTGTCCACTTTCCCAGTAGCCGATACCCTCCGGACTACAGATGCTATATATACTTATTTACATCCTTATCGTGGCAGTTTAATGGACTGGCACAGACCAAAAATCCGATTGGAGGATACCATGGGGCATTCTTGGAACGGCCATAAAACACAACGCCCCGTGGCTAGTGTGTTTATTTTAATGCAGCTAATTAATTATTCGGCTGGTCAAAAGGATCAACATAAAAACCACACCATACACTCAGAGAAATCAATGATATTTGGTAATACATTTAAAGGTTTTAAATATATATTGAAAAACCTGGTAAAAATATATATTGAAGGATTTCCTTAACAAATTATTGAAAAACATCAAGGCAGAAAAGTTTTCTTTCCATGTCTTGTTATTTAACCAAGTAGAACTCGCCTCCATATTTTTTCCTGTGCAGTTCCTGCTCCCCAATTAGGAAAACTCGCAGAAACCAATCGACTGCAGCCATAGAAGCAGCAGTGTTAAGATAATGACGAGCACTTCATGTGGTTCAAGGAATATGGGTTATAATACTGAAATTCAATTATCCGCCTACAGTGGGCGGCACAAATGCTGCTGATCGATGCAGTCGCCGCATCGGAAACCCTAAGCCATAACCATAACCAGATAGCATTGCCCCCTGATTAATTACATGCAATATGTTCTGGCCCCGACTGCGGGCTCGTTTCAGGAGGCGTTTTCATAAATAAAACCAGAGGCAACTAAGGAGGAGGAGGAAGTGAAGAAGGAGGGCCAGAGACAAACAAAGGCGGTTGGCACAATGGCCAAATTGATTAGCGAGAGGGACACGGACACGTCCTGCCCATTGGCTCTTTCCCATTGCCGGGATTGTAGTTTGCCTGATTAGTTTGCCCGATATTGTGGCTGGCTCTCATAATTCAATTACATTTTTGTGCTGCATGGCTAACGAGCCCTCGGCCTGTAATTGGCAGTCCTTCGTGCTGCCACTGCGGCCTTTCATTGTTGGCCACAAAAGGCTTAACTCTTGGCCTTTGTGTCCAAGTTTGACCGGTTCAAATTTCAAATCTCCAAAGGAAGGGTACACAGTATGAAAGTAATTCAATCTATAAAACAGCTCTAATATATTTATCTCCCCTAAGGTTTAAGATACTCCCCTTGGAAATCATTAAAATATAATTTTAAGAACCAGAAACTCATAGATTTTTCCTCTGTGTACCCGCAGAAAAACTTGTGCTTGTCTCACGTGTAAGGGTCCTGGAAGGTAACTGAAAAAAAGAAAGCAAATCAACAAGATAATAGTTGATAGTTGCGACTCGGAATGGGAATGGAAATAAACTCGCTCGCTATCTCGTTTGCTTTTTTCGGTTACTTTTAATGACACTTGGAAAAGTTTTGATTTTGGTTTGCTGTCCACCATCTCCAGACTCCGGCACCTTGCCCCCGCCGACATCATTACGTTGATTTTTCTTCCTTTTTTTTCAGAGGGTATATAATTTTGTCGCCGGTCTTAGCGACAGCCCTCGATTGGGGCGATGCTGAAAATGAGCAAAACTTTCAACTTAATCTATTCAGAAAGTTGGCTCAGCCTCGGCCCGGCCCGGCCCTTTTTCATAAACTTCAAAATGCGCTTGTGCACGTCGTCGAGTTGCGCTCGCTCCTTGCTGCAGTTTTGCAGTTCTTTGGAGTGCCGAAGGAGGGTAAGCGGAAACGGAAACCAATGATCGGCGACAAGTGGGCGGCGGAAATGGCGGAAAAAGTTGAGCGGCCGCGCCATCTAACTCTGGGTTTTAAGTAGGCGGCGGCTTTTGTTGCGAGGCGGCGAGTGACAAATCAAAATCGCATTCAAATGCGACGCGGCATGCAGCGGAAGTTAATGCGAAAAACTTTTGCCCCAAAACGCGCACAATCAGTCAAGCATCTCCTTGGCATTCAGTACCCCGCCGGACCCTTTTCCCCGATTTTCACCCGACTTTCACCCGATTTTCTCCCGAATTTCTCCACGAATCCCACCCGATTTTCCGCATTTGCCAATCCTTTGCTCTGTTTGTGCGTAGTGTGAAAAATGAGTCTTGGCAGTTTGTGTTGCAGCCGCAAAAGCCTGCCACTTTTTCATGCCCGCCTGCGACGATTTATATTTGTGGCAAGTGTCAGAAGTTATCCCGGCCAAATTTTCCTTCGACTTTAAAGCGGAATCCACTCAATGCAAATTAAAGCAAATTGAAACCGGTCCGAGTACCCTCAGCTGTGTAAACTTTTTAATATAATTTTAATGGCTAGCTGGGGCGGGCTAACTTTTGCACAATCATTAAATGGCAAAACAATTTTCGTTTTCAATTTGTTCAGATTTTGTATCAATACGCACAGGTTTAATGCTTAGATAATAGACAGAGCAAGGCGGCGGCTTCGGAGCATAAATTTATTTCATTTACCCACCGGCTGCGGCAACTTTTCACATAAAATGCGCATTAATTCATTAAACTTGACAAAGGCGAAACACGAGTGCCAAGCACGGACGGCTGCCTTTTTGGACAGTGTCAGTGCCAAATGCTAGCAGAGTGAATGTCTGAATGAGTGAATGAATGAATGAATGAATGAATGGCTAGCTGGCTGGCTGAGTGAATGACTGGCTGACTGACAATGTCCTGCGTTTTTGGGGCCAACTAAACGGAGCCAAAACAGTTTGCAAACCGGCGCCCCGCAGTGGCTAAATGTGTATAAATAAAAGTGCTTCAGCCGAGAGAAGTGCGGCGCCTTTTTAAAATTAAATCAACGGAAATAAAGAGGGACAACAGGGGATAAGGGAGGAACAAGGGAGGCGGCGAACTTTTTTATCGCGCCAACAAAGCCGCGCCAGAAATTATGCTGCAATGAAGACGACAACGAGTCCTGGTCGGGTAGGTCCTTGGTCCTCTTTAGACGAGGGGCGACAATTTTTGGCTGGCGCTTAAAATGGCACTTTGGCTGCCTGTCATTTGCAGGCAGCGCGGCACAAATTGAATTTAACTGCAGTTTCTGGGCCTCTCGCTTTTGCCCAAGTTGAGCCGCTGCCAAAATATAGAATCCCGAAACGCCACAACGCGGCGACGACCCTCCGGGGCCCGCACATATGTTGGAAGTTTATCACTTGGCCAAATAAAAATTTGCTACTCGCTACTTGCCGCTCGGCCGGCCTTGCTCTAAACTTTTTGGCTACAAATTTATTGGCAATAAATTGACTGCCATTAAAGTAAGCGAATAAAAAATGGCTGCCAACGTATAAATCCCCCAAATAATTTGACAAAATGAGTCACACAGATTGAGTGGCCCATTTTATGGCCCCCAGGCCGGGTCGGGCCAGGGATGGGGCCCTCCTCAAGTCACAGGTGCAATTTCGACACGGAAATGTAATTTTAAAGCACTCAACGACCTCTGGGCCAGCCTGCCGCAAGTTTCAGCCAGCAAAAAATTAGCGGGACAAGGGAGCAGCAGAGGCATAATATAATATAATCATGGACCAATAAAGCGTCCTACTACACAGGAAAAAGAACTTTGGAAATAATATACATACTATGCAAATCTTGGCTATTTCTCGTAATCGCCATCAAGAAAAACTGCTGACAAATTCTCCGAAACCCAAATGCATTTCCCTGAGTGTCGAGGCACCTGTACAGGTGCCTGTCTCCCGAGTGACACTCTGCGGCAGGATGGGCAAAGGAGCTGCAAACAAGAGAAATCTAATCAAAGCTAATCCAACAAAAGCGAATGGCGGGCAATGTCAAGCTCCTTTTGTTTGCCCAAAGTGGCGTAAGCGCGGAAATTTGCTTGGCCAGACTCAAGGGCCCCGGCAATGGTAGACATTTACTTAAAATACAAGCTATAAAATGAGCTGCTGCCGGATGCGGATGCGGCGGATACGAAGGATACGGATGGGCATGCAGATCTGCCGCAGACTCCGCCGAGTGCCTAGTGTCGAGTGCCCTGTAATTGCCGGACAAAGGTAAACGCCCGAGGGGCGAGCTGAAAGTACTATATAAAAGATAAAGGCAGCGCTAGGAGGGGGAAATTAAATGAATTTGATTTACGTTTTTAAAGCCAAATAAACGCCTTTCAATTAAGTCGAAAGCAGGAACAGGAGCAGCAGCTGGCCATACTCCTCCTCCTGCTGCTGCTTCTGCTCCGCCTCCTCGTTGTCGTTGCCGCAGTCGTCTCTTATTGACTTTGGCAGTGGCTGTGCCGCTGACAGTGCCGTCGTTCGTTGGCATTGGTCTCTGGCAAAATACTCGAAAAACCACCGCAAACACCTGACGAGCATTCATTCGATGCCACCTGCCCCAAGCTAGCCATCTCCTTCTTCCTCCTCTCCAGCCTCTCGCCCTGTTTTCCTTCGGTCTCTTTTCGACCGCCCACAACCGCCGTTTGCATAGAGCGCTCATACGCCCTGTTGCCTCGTTTCGCTTTTGTCGCTACCTTTTTGCCTCACCATTTTTCACTGAAAATAAATGTGAGCCTCGGGAAAATCACTTACGAGGGAAAATCACTTACTTAGAGATTTCGTTGAATAAAAATTAGGTAAAAGTAGCTAAATACAATAATTTAAAAGGTTTCTAACTATTTAATATAATAAAGGATAAATAAGGATCAATAATCTCTGAAACAAATTACCTTTTCTACAATAATTTCAATTAAATAATCAAAAGATCATAAAATGAGTAAGGTAATTTCTCTGTGATATAGAAAATTAGATTGTAATTTCTCTAATTAATTCAAAAAAATTCATTGGCTATATTTTTCGCTCAGTGCCTGCTCTCAGCTTGTTGTCATTTCGGTAGCACAGCGCCGTGTTCACTGATTTCGCTTGCAAATTAATGAGAAATTAGAGACAATGCCAGAGTCAGAGCCGCAGAGAGAAGCCGATGGCGGGGGCCATTGCCATTTCCATTGGCTCTGTCCGCTTTCGTCGTCGTAAAAAGAACATTTGTGCTAATTTAGAAAAAGGCAAATTTGGACAGGACTTCATTACGGGCACGTAACGGCATTGGCATTGCTTGGCCCGTCCTGGCCCTTGTTTGATTGATTGAATTTGTCTGGGCGCGAAGAGGGATCGGATGAGGCATGAGAGGCATGCGGCATCTAGTTAAATGGCAGTGCGGAAGACCCAGTCCGGCAGCCATACATATTTAATATTTAGATTATTTTCTTGTAGATTGATATCAATTTAATGTGTTTTTGGGACCAAAAACAATTTGCATAATGTCTTTTTGATGTGCATTTAGTTTCGGGGTCAATCAATTTGCCCGAAACTCGGCTTCGATGGGTTAGACTATCCCAGGGCAATGCATTTGAAATTAATCTTTTTCACTCAGAGCCTCAAAGCCACTCCGAGTGCCACTCCGCAGTTTGTCTGCAATTAAAATTAATTAAAGCACATGAATGGCCAGCTGGCATAGAAGGGCATGGCCTCTTCTGAAAAGTCTCCGCCCCCCCAGTCGCAGTGCCCTGTAATTTGAGATTAATTTGCATATTAGACCGCTGACATTTGCGGCTACCGTGAAGGATAGTGACATGTGTGCGTAGTGACGAGTCGATTAATTGCGTTAGATTATCCGCCGGGCACGCACATATTCGCATCAACATACCCAAAGCAGAGGAACGCCTAATTTGTGCCTCGAGTTAATTTCATTTCTTTGTTGTAATTGCAAAACGCACGAAGGACATTACGATTCGGGGCTGCCATCAAACGAAATTATAATTGGGACCCGACCGCAGTGAAATCCTCGAGCGCACGCGCTTTAATGGAATTACCAAGGGGACTGAGAGAAAAATCTTCTAGAAAAGGTTTCTTGAAGGATTAGCTTGAAAATATCCTCATCTTATTTGTGATAAAGAAATTAACGAGAATTTACAAGTTAAATTTGTGGTTTTAGCAGGCGATCTTCTTTCTACGAAGTAATGAAAAAGTATCTTCATTATCTTTAATATTTATTAATACTATTCATTCAACTCTTTAATTTCATATTTATTTCAAGTGTAAGAATGACTCCTGCTGGACTCACAGAGGAGTGAGATATGTTTGTATAGCTAAATAGCTATGCATGCCTAATGTCTGTATTTAACTGGGCATGAACCACGAACAAAGTCTGGGCCTGGGTACGCTCGTAATTATAGAAACAACCTACTTTTCCCACCCACCCCAGTCCCCGCTTCGTCACCCACTCACACCAGTTAATAATCAACTTACGCATCTGCACTGAAACACACATAAATACACTCACATACATGGCAGGATAATGCGTGCGAGTGCGAGTGGAGGCTCCCATTCCTGCCGCCTGATAATGTCGATTTGTCTGAGCCACATGGCCACGCGCTTTTTATGATTTAAATAGGTAATAAAATTGTGCATGTGTGGGGCTTTCGGCCCTGTCGTCATTTGTGTGTGTGTGTGCGGGGGCGCGCTTAAATTAATTAAACCAAATAGAAAAACTGAAGGGCAAAGCCACAACAAATTAAATAAAAACGCTGACAATTCATATAAAGTACCTAGTGTCAAAGGGAGTGGGTGGCAAAAACCTCAATTCCTAAAAGAGAAGAAACAATTATACAGATACTGGGAAAGGCCAAATTAAAAATGTTAATTCCATTCCGAGAAAAACATATTTCGCGAAGGGCTTCAAAAGCTGACATTCATTAAGCTTATCAACTTTTACAAACCGAATGGATTTCAGGGAAAAAATGTAAACTAACGAAAGCCAAAGGTTTCGCTGGAATATTAAATTTGATTGTACATGGTTTCTGAACAAAACGGATTCATAAAGAGAATGTAATCGGTTCTGGAAGTTGTAGTCACTCATTACGAACATGTTCGGAATATCTTACAAATAATTTAATTACTTATAGAAAGATATTGAAAATGTGGAAAGGGATTCAATAAATAAATCCTTGAGTTCCTAAACGTTTACATAAAATTCTGAAAAAGTAACCAAGAAGTTGGCTACAATTTAAATGTCTTTCTCCTTCACCAAAGTGTCGCCAGCTGCTACCAGTCCTGGGCTGATGAATTTGTTGATTTATCACAGACATCTCACACACACCTACCTACACCTACTTAGCCCAAGGAATCTCGGACCCGGCATATGAATATATGTAGGTACTTATACATACATATACTACGCAGAGTCCCCTGGCTGGGTGCAACATGTGAAGTCTCTGCCAAATGGCGTGAATTTATTTTCAAGATGTAAGCAGATGTAGCCGGAGTTCATTGGCATCGTGTAACATCTGCTGCTGGTGCTGCTGTAACAGGATAATGTGGGAGGTCCTTGGACTTTGGACTTTGGATAAGCCGGATGCCGACCAAGATGCTAAGCTTTGCGACCAACTGATTGCTTCGTCCTTTGAGCCAGCTGTGAAAGCCGAAGCAGGCGAGCAGATGAAGTCATCAGATTAGTTAGTTTCAGCTTCGTCCTCCCCCTCGGCACCTCGGGACACAGCTACACCCGAAACTCCAGGCAGTAATATTAATTCGCCACCACACCTCAACTGAACTGAGCCCGGACTGAGTAATTATGTGCGCCAATGCTCAAGCTCGGAGGGGAAATCATGTTGGGTATTTCCGTTGCAATTGCGAAATTTTAAACTTGTTAACAGCAAATTGAAGTCATTTCCTGTTGCAACAACAATATGTTGCGGCCGTTTTGCTGCACAGTGTGCAGTGCAGGGCACAAAATAAATGAGAAAACCACAATGCAACAGCAACCGACAAAACACGAAAATAAAAGAAACGAAAATGCCAAAAAGGTACAAAAGCGGAAATAAACGTTGCAGGCAGGCAGGCAGGCAGCCAAGGACTCCGGTCTGTCCCAGGACCTAGGACCAAGGACCAGTCCCCGGACAGGATAACCTGTTGACCACGTGCATACTGCAATCCAAACAACCCACGCAGCACACACAAACCAACTCTCAAGTTTTGCCGAAAAATGCCAAGAAAATTGCATTTTCGCCGGAGCAGGAGCAGGAGCTTGAGCATGAGCAGAAGTAACATGAAAAAGGTAGCAACCACTACTGGCGACAGTGCAAAATAAGTAAAAGGCAGCTGGAAAATAAACTCCAGCATTTTGTGTTTGTCGGGAATAGGCAGAGGCACTTGTACACTCACCAAAATGCAAAGTTTAGTATGGTAAATTAGGAGGAAAAGTAGCCGAAGTAGCCTAAGAATTTAAGCCCAAGTTAACAGATTATTCTTAAATTTTAAATTAATTCTTATTTAAGACAAAATGAAAGTAAAGAGATCACTGAGTATTTTTACTGTTTTTTTTTCTAAATATTTTTAATGAAGCATTTCTTATTTTAAAATATATTTTTTAGTGTACAGGAAGAAGGTGACGGTAAGCAAAGGATTCCAGGAAAGGGGCTGGCCAAGCGAAATGCGCGCATCGCGTGCTGCGAATGCAATTTTGGAGCTGCTGCACGACCACGCCTCCCCGCCTGCGTTAACAATTTCCACAGGAGCGGGGCTCACTCCCCGCAAAAGCGAGGGGAGCGACAAATGCAATCTACAAACAATGAAATGAATTGTCAAGTGCAAACATGCCGCTGACGTGCAATTGCAACGCGTATGCAACAAGCCTCCATTTGGCCGCAGCCCCGAAAAATCCACCCACACATCAGCAGCTAGCATTGCGATTTATTTTGCATTTCGCATGCGGCTGGCAGTTAAAAAAAAATGCCACAAATGCGAGCTGCTTAGGCGCTTCCGCCGGGCGACTTAACAAGAGCCCATCAGCCGTCAAAGCGGGCGATAAAATGTTTTGGCCAGAGGAAAGGAAAAGGAAAGCGGCCAAAACGGAGCCCAGAAACGCTGCCACTTTTATGACACTGCAATTTGGTGAAAGCTGTTTTGGCTCCGTCTGTTGTGTGTTGTGACACGATTAAAGGACTCGAGCAGTCCGACTCGGACTCGCAATCGGAACTTGAAGCTCGAGAGCGCTGTTCTTTTGCCGCTGCTCCTTAAAGATTTATGGTCCTCGCCATGCACTTGCAACTCCGCCGGATATCCGGCATGACACGACAAGCAGCCCAAATGCATTGGCCGTAAACGGATACTTGGCAGGGGACGATTGCCCGGGACCACAGTTGTGGATATACGTTCATTTCGAGGCCGTCGCCTTGGGCTTATGTGACCACAATTCATGCACTGACCGAATGACCAAAAGTATTTAATAATAGTTATAAGTAAACATTAAGATTTTAACCGATTGGCAGATTCCCTTTTCCATATTATTTCCCCCAGTGCACATCCTTGTTGCATTCAACGATCTTACTGGCCGCTTAATCTTGACTCCATTCTGGCCACCCACTCAAGATGTTTTCAGCAGCCATTCGGCTGACTTTGAGCTGGATTTTTGGTAACCAATACAACAGGAAGAAATGCCAAAAGAAAAAAAACACAAGCGAAGAATTTTTCTGCTCACAATTGTTGCTCCGAGCTGAGGCTTGGCTTTTGTTGATTTGAACTTTTGTTCATTTTTTTTTTTTTTGTATTCTTTGACAAGGGGCAGCCGATGTGGGCATGGTCATGTTATCTTGTTGACATGCCGGACGTTGACATATCCATTTTTTACAAGCCTAGACAAGCTCACTGGCCCCTCCGGCTGCCTGGCCTTTATTTTTCTATTTTCTGTTTCTATTTGCCAGGACTTATGCTCTCACCAACTATGTGTGTATGTGTGTATTATAGGAATAACAATGGCATTGGCCAAAGGCAACGCAAATAACAACAATGACAATCAGGGTTCCATGAAGGTAATTTATTATTTTTTTGTGACTTGATTTTTCTGTTTTGCGGGTCAATTCCTGACCTTCCCCGAAAATAGAAATAAATCAATTTTAAATCACGTCATTATTAAATGGCTATAAAGGGAGGCTTCTGTTGTGGGCGGCCAAGTGTGTGTGTGTGCGGCACTCACACAACAATTAACACTTGGCCATTACTTCCATTTGCGGCATGTTAATTTGTTGCCACATCAATTGCTGCTGCCAATATGCGAGGCACATGCACAAACATACGAGGCGCACACTGTCGAAGGCTGTACACAGGGGGAAAATTTAATTGTTAAATTAAATCTTACAAAATTATTAATAGTTTCAAATCCTGGCTGAAATTCTAAGAGCATTTAAATTAAGACAAGTTCTTAGTTTAGGCTTTATATCCGGTCTTTCCACTTGTTAGTTTTTCTGCGTGTACCTACACAGGACTCTGGATGCTTGTGTAACAATCTCACCGACAGCTGGCGCTGTTGCGGTTTGCAGCTACAACTATCACAACAGCAGCAAAGGCAAAAGCAACAGCAACAACAACAGCCAAGCGGCAGCTGCAAGGCAACTTTGAGGGCCGGAAGTGGGGGGCGGGAGGCAACTATTAAGCCACGGCACCGCTCTGCTGACAATTGCCTGACACTGGGCAGCTGCTATATTTGGCCGCACACGTGGGCAAGTCGGCACCCCCTCCACGGATGTACCATTGATTTGGACCGGTCAAGTCAGACAAACAGCAGTCAGAGTGGAGAAGCGGGCTTGGCCATGGTGGGCGCTAAGGGGCCGGGGCAGGAAAGCTGGCATACATGAGAGCAGGCCAAGAGCAAGGGCCCGACTTTGGCCCGGCGGACGACGAACAATAACGCTTGAGTGATTATGCAATTGACAGCTAAATCAATCAATGATGTCAACTACATGCCACACGAGCTTGCAGCAAGAACACACGCACACACACATACAACCCAGACAAACACACACACACACACATGCAGACACACATGCAGACACGTGTGGCATGTGGTAGCAAACTGGCGAAACGTCCACGTTGTTTTTGACATTTTCAATTTTTTATGACAAAACTCCAAATTGGTACAAGTTGTTTTTTGCCAGCCTTTTAGTATTGATTGCCATAAAAAAGTTGATGCCGTTTCAACAAAATTTGTTTGTTGTACATTAAACTTTTCAACTTTTTAAATATGTTTTGGCTTCAGTCTTTTATTGAACACTGGAGAGAAAGGTTTTTGAGTTAAGGTTTAAATAAAAATGTAGTAGAGTGTAAAAATAAAAATTAATAAAATCCGAAAAAAGAAGCTATCTTTGGAAAGCCGAAGTTTGTATACCCTTGCTGTTTGCAATTGGAGCGGAGGGTCGAATTTGAAATAGATCATAACTAAGTCAAAAATGCATTAATTTCACTTTGGAAAGTTTATAGTTTTAAACAGTTAAAATTATTGTAAATTTTTTGGTGATCTAAGAAATGAATAATGATTATTCAGAACTCAAAAATGTATTTATTTCGCTTGATAAATAAACAAAATAAAATAAAACAAATGCTGGCTTTTTAACTGCCTCCACTTCTAGCCTATAACCCCTCACAAAGAAAATTAGGCAGGACCAGTTAGTGAAAATCAACGATCAAAATTATGACAAATTTGAAAGGCAGCACATGGACTGATATCCCTGTATCTGTATCCCGCAGTCAGCTACACACTCGCATTTGTCATATATCGTTCTTTGGCGCTGATTGCCGGCAATCGACAGATGCCAACGCACGTTCGCATTCGCATTCGAACATTGTTATTGGGACTTCGAGCCATACTGCCTTAGATGATAAATATTTCATTTTCGTGTCTTGGTCTGGCGGGCTCTGCACACTCTCCAGCTCCGAAGTATCGATGACGTTTAATTTATAAATATGATGAAGCTGATGTTTGTCTAGCACGCCTGGGAAAGAAATGTACAAAAAAAAAGATATTGCTCCCTGTCCACTCAGCCTCACAACAAGCACACAAGAGGTCTTCAATCAGTCCCAAAATCGGGGGAAAAGTTTATCCCCAAGTTTACATCTCGTAAGCGGAAGTGTTCTCCTTTGTGTGTGTTATTAGCTGTGGAATATTTATGTCCGTGGAGTGGCGGCTGCTTCCTGTTTGTTGGCGAAACGGTGGGCCCTATATTACATTTCTTGTCCGGGCCCTGGCCTCTGGCCCACTGTGCTTATCTGAGGCAGCACATCATCAATTATGGCCACCGGAAGTTACATTTTTGTCTACGTCGTATCCTTATTTTGTTCCCATTACAACGAGAGCAACATGAGTCGCCCACCTCATGATTTGGCAGGACCGCTCCTCCCCCAAAAACTCCGGCAGCCAGTGAATAATTAATGACAAGGACAATGGCAACTTCCGCTGCGACGGGATATGCAAAACACACTCGGGGGAACTCATAAACACAGAGCTCTGGAAGGCGCCAAGGACTCCTAATCGATTGCGTTCTCAATAACGCGTGAAAAGCTCTGTTTTCTCCACGAGCTCGAGCACGAGCAATATGCAAATCATGGCTGGAGACAGATTCTAAAAATCTGTTTACGAACGAGAACATCTGTTGGAAATCTAAAATATTTCTCAACAAAGCCCGCCGCTCGTTCTCCTTTGCAATGGAATTTGATTTTAGGTTTTATTTTGCTTTTTCCCCTGGGATTTGGGGTTGTTCTGCAGCAGCAGTCTGCGTCTGCGATTCATATATCGTGCTTCAATAAAAAAAATTTTCAATATTTCTAACTCAGCCACACGGACGCACACACTAAGCTCGGCCGCAAGGATTCATAAGAATGGGGAAAGCGAAGCTCCATCATGGCCATTGTTGTTGCAGGATTAACCTGGCTGTTGTTGCTGCTGCTGCAGCTGTGGTGTCTGTGCTTGGCAGAGTTCAGTGTTCGGGATCTGGGATTCACAGAGCTGAGGATGCCAGGAAGGATGCGTGTATTTCCCAACATATGCTGGCAACTGCACTGAAATTCCTTTCAATGCGAAATACCGAAAATTGATGCTCCATCTCAGGTACATTGCTGCCCGTTCTTTAGTCGTCGGGGCATAAAATAAATATTTGTTCAATTATATTATGGCCCCGTCGCCGACAACTAAAATTCCTATTCTTATCAATTGTGCAGAAATCCCAGTTGTGGCTCAGGAATGTTCTTCGAA
>JAEIHY010008927.1:0-14134 GCA_018904565.1 Drosophila tsacasi | reverse complement strand
AGTGCGAGTGCGAGTGCGAGGAGTGGCCGCTGCTGGTCAGAGCCGCGAACTGGGGCGGTGGTGGCGGTGGTCCGTAGTTGCCACTGGGAGGAGGTGGCGGGGGTCCGTAGTTCCCGCCCTGCGGTCCGGAGTGGCCAATCGTCTGATACTTCTGTGCGTGCACCGATCGGGGATCGAAGGAGTCCAACGGCGGCTTGGAGTACGAGTCATCCAGGGAGCCAATGGCGGCCTGTAAATTTCGGGTTTTTAGTTACTCTCTCATTTGGTTAGATTTATTAGAGACCCACCTGCAGAGTTTCCGTTTCGATGGAGTTACCGCCGGGTCCGGTGATCACCTGGGCACCACCATCATTACCGCCCTGGAGGGCCACGGCCACGAGCTGCTCGTCCGAGAGTCCGTCGATGATGCTGCCACCAGCTCCCGAGCCTCCGGAGGATCCCCCCACGCTGTACTGTGTTCCGAAGCCGCCGCCATGTCCCTGGGCCACCTGACTGTAGCCACCCTGGGTCTCGATGTGGTTCTGCTCCACGTAGGCGCCGATCGGAGCCGGAATCGGCTTCCAGCCGTCGCAGGCCGTGTGGAATGGAGCCTGGGAGCCGCTCACGCTGTGCGTGTGTCCCGAGGCGTCAATCTGAATCTGCACCTGCTTCACTGGCCCGGGCCCAGTGGGTCCCGATGGTCCCGATGGTCCCAAGGGTCCGCCGTGGTGGTGTCCTCCTTGGAGTATGATGGTGGTGGCCGGCGGCGGAGGTCCGGGCAGGGCCACGGGCAGTGGCGGTGGGCCATAGTTCGGCGGCGGGGCGTCATAGATGGGCTTGGGGGGCAGGTTCAGGGGTCCGGAGGCCGGTGGTCCGTACGAGGTGGCCGGCTGGTGAGCGGGTTTGAACAGGGGAGCGGCATGTGGAGAGGGCAGCAGCTGTGGTGGCGGCGGCGGAGGTCCGTACTGTGGCCTCGGTGGTCCGTACTGTGGCGCCGGGCGGTGTTGGATCTTCTGCGGTGGTGGTGGCCCGTACTGTGGCGGCGGATGTCCGTACTGGGGGGCAGGCTGGGGCGGAGGTCCGTACTGGGGGGCAGGCTGGGGAGGTGGTCCATACTGGGGGGCAGGCTTGGGCGGTGGACCGTACTGGGGAGCGGGCTTGTGCTGGATGTGGGGCGGCCCGTAGAAGGGCTTCGGCACACCGAAGTGTGTCTTGATCTGCTCGTGCAGAGAGCTTCCGCCTCCACCGCCGCCTCCTCCCAGGAAGTTCAGCTTGGGCGGGCCGTACTTCAGAGCCGGGGGCCCGTACTCCCGGAAGGGTATCTGCTGCGGCACACCGTACTCCCGGTGGGGCACGTGCTGTGGTGGTGGCGGGCCATACTGCGGAGCGGGACGCGGTGGTGGCCCGTAGGTGTCGAATCCTGCCTCCCGGCGCTTCAGCTCCTTGCCATTGAGAACCGCCTGGGCGGCACAAATGCAGAGCGTGGCCAGCAATGTCGCACGGAGCAGCATCTGCGGGGGAGATCGGGGAGAGGGAAGGTTCAAGATTAGGTCTGGGGCAGGAAAGTGGTCACTGAGATATTTGGAAATAGCTTCCTGGAAAGCCGAGGCATCACTATCCCCCGGAGCAGGGCTATCTCTCCCTCTAGTTTCCGTCCATCATCGGCGGTCGGCCTGGCCTCAACCCTTCAACGTGCCCCTTCATTTGTCAGCTGTCTCGGCGACCTTTTTCTGACCGCCGGCAACTTGTCAGCCTGTCAAGGCGAGGCAGGGCCGGATCACGGGTCAAAGGTCCTCGGTTTATTCGTTGGCTTTGTCAGGTGTCGTTTTCAACCACCGACTGTGTGTGTGTGTGTGTGTAGCCATAATCTGCGCTAATTTGCCAACTTCCAACCCAGCAGCCTCGACTTTCTGGCCTGGCTAACACTAAACAGCAAGCTCACGGCTTAAATAATCGTTAATCGGGCTTGAGGCAAGCACTTAAGTGTTACCTCATTCAAAGACATTAATTTTGATTAACAAATTATAGTGAACAAGTTAATTATGCTTAATAATTGGTTTATAATGCAATAAATGATATTATTTAATCCAAGAAACTTGGTTTTATTCTCAGGCTTCTAGATAGTTCCCCTTTTAAGTGAGTTACTATTATTGCTCTATTATTAAAATTAAAATGTTATTATTACTGGGTTTATCTTTTTTGAGATATTTAAATCATTGTGCTACCTTTTATACAATTTTAATAATTATTTGTACAAAATGTGAGCTTTCTAATGAGAATAATTAAAACTTGGAGGCTAGAAAATCCCTCATTTATTTATTCTCCCAATTTCAGAGGTCGTAAAACCAATTAAAACCCAATTATTAGCTAACAAATTATCCATTACGATTATATCAAGTAAATAAGATGTCAGAAATCGTTGCATGTGCGTGCCATTTTGGCCGCAAATAGAGCCATTAAGAGCTGGCCCGTTGCGTGGTGTAATTGGCACTCTCTGCGCACCAGTATTACGCTCTAATTAAAGCATAACCCGGCCGGCGTTGCAGACGTCATTAGCCATCATCGTCGGCGTCGGCGACCACATCGATGATATACATGGCCCATCATCGTGGACGGAATGGATGTCACCGCCGCTGCTGCTGCTGCTGCTCCGACTCCGACTCGTCATGATCATCATCAATAATTCAGTAGGCCAGGCAGTCGGTGAAATACAGAGCGAGTGGCCAAAACAAAGGCACTGAAAGCAGTTTAATTGGCTTTACGTTTGTTTGTTTAACAACAAATAAGCCACTCAAGCAAGAGTGGACGAAAGCATATCAGCTGGCGCTTCTTTCCAAATTCCAAATTCCGCGCACAACGCGCCGCGCCGCGCGAATCAGTGACCGCAGAAGGTGACGAAGTCGGAATGCCCTTACGTAACGAAAGTGATCCGTGTGACGCAAGAGGTGAAGGTAGATTTTCGTCTTTCGTCTTCGAGAGGAGAGCTAACTTATGGCATCTAAATGGGCATTTTGGCAGGTCAGTAAGCGGGCTTTAAAGGAGGTCTTGTGACTTGTATTTTTTGCAGAAAAAAATAGCTTTGGCATAGTATACAGATATACAGATATATATAGTATTTCCAGGCATCAGATTATTGTAAAATATATATAATTTAGGAGCACAAAATATAGTACTTTATACTATTTACTTGTAGCCACAATGTACACCGTAAAGAAATAGTAAGACTATTAAATATTCACTGCCACAGGGAACCCCACAACGCCTCACTATCATCTTCATTCAGTTATTGTGTCTCTTGGCCAAGCTTACACCCATCTTCAGGTATTTTCCCGATTGCGCAACGGTGGCTATCGGGGATCTTTCGAATTGGAAGAAAGGGGGAAAAGTGCAGCTCATTGGCCGGCGATGCGCATTGAATACTGGCATTACAATGGCCCGCAAAAGATGTTACTACTCTTGTCTTTTTTTTACCAACACTCTTTGGTTTTTGGCCAGCGGCGGCGTTAAAATGTCATAAGCGGCCCTGGAGAAGAAAGAGGAGGAGGAGGCGAGGGGGAGAGCCGCAAAGTGAACTTTCACTTCGCGCCGTGTATCTTTGTATCTTCGTATCTCGCCGCTCCACGCACCTCGCCCGCTCTCCCAGACGCCAGGCCTCACCTCGCCTCGGGGATGAGTAGGTGTCACAAATGTTGGCAGTGAAATTATGCGCCGCATAATGAAAATACATTATAAAAGAAATGGCAAACAATTAAAAGGTGCGGGCAAGGTGCTGGTTGCTTCTGTGCCCCATTGTCTCAGTGAGCCGTGTGAAGTGACCCGGATGTGGCCAGCACTGGCTCAATCTCATTCAGCTGCCAGTTTGAACAGTTGTGCTCAAGGCAATAGTAATGGGGCTTTCGATTTGAACCCAACAGGGGATGACCCTTGTTCATTAAACCTCCTATGTAAAGTCTTATAAATCTTATAATGAAATCGTTATCTATGCCAACTAGTGTAGCTATGAATGTGACTATTATCATAGTGAACCTAGTAACCCGCTACTAGCTGTACTTTAATTTTATTTACACCACCTGCCCGTCCCGTCCCGTCCCCTGGCACTGGTCACAGTTCACGCTCAGGGCCGTCGCTTTCTTCGACTGGGCCTGGGCCTGGGCCGGCGTTCGATTTCTGTTCATTAGCATAGGCCACAAATATTTGTTATTGATGCTAAACAATTGACAGCAATGGCAGACAACGGCAGCGGCAAACAAATGAGCAGCGGCGTCGGCAGAAAAACAAATAAACAAATAAACATATAAACATACAAATGGCCGGCGAAACTTTCACTCTCTTTCTCTCTCTCTCTCTATGGCCAAGAAAACGCAAATTTAATTCGAAGATGAACGACACACAAAGGAAGGGACTGCGGACTGAGGACCGAGAAATGAGGACCGGGCCAAAGGGTTGCCCGGGAGACATATCCCTGCGTGCTGCAAAGTTTTAGCCACAGCTGGCTCAAAAGTCCGGGCCCAAAAGTCGAGAATCGTAATCTGCGTTAATTAAATTTCCCCCCAGAATGCGAAATTATTTATGAATCAATTTCGATAATGAATAAATTAAATGCGCAGACAAAGGCCTGGCTTCCACATTGGCAGCGAATGAATAATCCGTAGCAGGATTCCTGTACATTTCGGGACCTGCATCAATTTTCATTAGGAGTCCCGGGAAAAACCCTCATCAATTAGTTTGGAGGTTGTATGCCAAGGTCATGGGGTTAAGGCGCAGGCGTGACTACCGGAATATGGGTTATATATGAGCGTATATACTCCAGCCTGACAGATCGAATTTAAGGTTTCAGGACAAGTCTTTTGGGATAATTTTAAGCAGGAAGTCAAGTCATACTTTACTATCAATCAATGGATGAAAAATGTGTCATTACAACACACAAACCCCCAGATAAACCTAGATATCCCTTTCAAAACTTAGTTCTTTGGGTTACCAAGTCCAAACTTGGAATGTCCCATCCGTCACTTGTGATTTCCGTTGATTTTCTTTCATTTTTAATTTAATTTTTTTTCGTTGCCTAATTGGCCTTTTGTTTGAGTTTCCTCCGTAATAATCCTTTTCGCACTCGAGTCCAATTAGGAAGCAGTTCTTTACCATGCCAGCAGCTGGTGTTCTATTCGTTATCCTCGGCACACAGAGCACTTGAAAAAAATGCGTGTTGGTTCGCAAAAGCACAGGACACAGGACTCACAGAGACAAAAATACAAATAAATAAAGACAGGGTCGCGGAGCGGTGTGGGGTTCGATCTCGGTTCGGTTCGGTGCGGTTCGGGCGGGCCGGGACACCTCTGTTCGTTCGGTTCTGATTGCGGGCGATCGGATCTCGCGACGTCCGCTGCTCGTCACTCGCGAGTTGAAAATGCTGCCGCTCGGATGATAACGCGAGCTCATATAGGTAATACCCGGCGCCGGCGTCGCTGCCGCCGAGTGGCCGAGCGGCTGAGCAGCTGAGCAGCTGAGCGGCCGCGCAGCCGCAGAGATGCGCCGAGTTCGAAACCGAAACCGAAACCCAGACCGAATCCCAATCCAAAACCGAATCGGAGTCTGGGTCCGAGTTCGAATCGGAGTCCCAGGCCCAAGCCCAAGCCCAAGCCCAGTCTCAGGCGAAACAGAAAGTGAAGAAATTTCGTAAATGTAAAAATCAAAAAAATAAACAAGTGCGCGGGCCAAAAGGGACCGAGACCGAGATGCGGAGAGAGTTCCCCTCGCGACCAGTTTGGCAACGTTTTCACATCGATGCTCGTACCTTTGGCCACCTTGGATGCCTCGGATGTCTCCCCGAAGATCGAGGAGGATCTCCCCAGTTCGGAGTTCGGAGTGCGGAGTGCGGAGTTCGCAGCTGGGAGCCTTGAACGCCTAATGGCTGGCCAAGATCGTCAAGTGGCAGCCAGTCAGGAAATGTTTTCGAAAAACAAATGCCAGCAAAGGCAGGTTTTCAAGTACAAAAATTTATTATAAGTGAATAAAGTCAAGCTAAAATATAAGTAGTAAAATATATGTACTAAAATATTTTATAAATAAATAAAGAGAAGCTAAAATATGGGTACCAAAATATATATTATGAATAAATAAATTGAAGCTAAAACATAAGTACGTAATATGTTACAAATAAAAGATAAGTTTTAAAATATATTATAAATAAATAAAAAGAAACTAAAAAAAGAATTCAGTAAGTATAAAGACAGACACTATTACAATTATCTTCTAATTCAAAATATTTAAACAAATCTTGTGGAAAGACTAAGTTAATTTCAGGCAAATAACTAGCTTAAAATAAGAATGAAGACATTATTTTCTTGCTTAAGAAAAGAGGAAAGCACTAGTTAAACATTTTTGATACCTGAAAGTAATTGTAACTACAAGTTAAAGCTTTTAATAAATGAAATTGAAAAAAGAAACTAAGTTACAGGCCTTCCTTTAAAACCTAAAAATAATTGTTTGTTCTTATTTGACTTAAAACTAATAAAACGTAACAGTTAATTTTTTCTGAACCGAAGAAGTTATGGTTTATATGTTTAACTTTTGCCAGCTTAAGTCTATTCAAACCTCTTCGCTCAGAGCTAATTTACCAACTTTACTTATTTGCAAAATGCAATTAAAACTCACTTTGCTGCCATAAAAAAACCCCACTTAATACCTGCTCATCTGAGCCTGCTTTCCACCCCTTAATAACATAGAATTCATTTAATGGCAGCCACTTCTATGGCCTTCACATAATTTCCCACACACACATTACTCAACAGGCCGCGATGTGAGTCAGTCAAAGCTGATTTTCTGGGCCACCGAGCCGGCCAATATTCATGAGTGGCTTCAATGGGCCAAACTGTCAGTAGAACAGTGTCAACACACTTGCCACAATGTCCGATATAGCCCCCGGTTTTTGGTTTTTGGTTTTGGGTTTTCTGTTTTCCGTTTTCTGTTTTCTGTTTTCGGCTTTCGGTTTCTTCTGCCACACAAAGTTGAGTCATAAAAGAGCTTGCCCCCCGCAACTCTTCGCTCACTCGAAAGATCAAGTTTTCCTCCCGCGACAGCCTTCGCGTGACTCGATTTCGCTTTCATTTGCATTTCTTGGGCCAAGTCTCTTTCTCCCAGTCTCTGACTTTGTATTTTGCCTTGACGGTGGCATCATCATCATCATCATCATCATCCACATCAACTTCAACATCATCGTCATCGCCTGCAACCCCGACCTCAGCCTCAGTCCGTGCATCATCATGATCGAAGACTTTCCAGACAGGCAAAAACGGGAAAGTGAGCTGCCTAGGAATCTGCTCCTTCTGCCTCAGCAGCACCGAACTCCGAAATACCCTTGACTTGTTTCCCACCAGAAAGAGCCTTATATAACAATGAAGCCATGCCATGATGAGTGGCACAACTCTCGGCGAGGGTATTGACGAGAAAACCAACGCCGCAGGCTGGTCATTTGGTGACCCTCTTCCCTCCTGGCCAGGTTACTTCACTGCTGCTGCCGCGGCCAAGTTTGGACTTCCTGGCTGTTGCATCTTGTGACCAGTCGCAGTAGCTAGGAACAGCAATAGCAACAGCAACAGCAGCAGCAGCAGCAACAACTGCAGCAGCAGCAACAACTTGCAGCCAGCAATATCTACCAGCAACTTGCAACTTAAGTGGCAATATTTATCCGCCGCATCTGTTATCCGTCGCTCTGCCTTTGTCATTACAAATTTACAAAATATCTCCGTGCCTTACCTATATCTGTAGGTATATATTATGTATGCATATCTATCGGCACTCGCCGGATTTTGTTTTCATTCAGTTTTGGTCTCTCGCAATTATTTGCGCTTTTACTTCCTCGAGTCGCCGTCGCCGTTGATGGCTGCCTTCCTTTCGCTTTGCCTCGTCCAAACTCTGAATGGGTGCATCGCCAAGGGCCAACATGGCCTCGATGGTGATAAGAGTCCAAAATCCAAAAAAGAAAGAAGTCAGTCCGGGAGACATTCGTAAGCCCAGCTGCCACTTTCTTGGGCCAGCAGACGATCGCCACCTTAAGTTTCTGTTCGTTGGGGAAGGGGAAATGCCATTAAGTGATAGTGAAAATAAATTCAAGTCTTGTCGGAAAAGGAAAATATATTTGAGATCTAGTAAGAAGGATTTATTATAGAAATATTGGGGCTCGACTTGGGTAGCAAGTTGTGTGTGCCAAAAAACTCATCACTAAACTTTGCTATCTATGAATCTTTACTTAAAACTGCAACTGAATTAATAATGGATTTCTTAGTTTAAAGAAATGAAATTCAAAAGTTCAAGTTTTACATTTCGATCTTTTAATTCGGAGGAAATAAAAGTCAAATCAATCGTACAAACTTTATTAGACTCTTTGGTATTTACAGAGCCATAAAAATACTTTATGGCCCAATTTAATCTCCTAAAACAATGCCTTACAGTTGACTGCATTGATAATACGATCTGAGATCTGAAGAAATCTTACTGTGTGAGGTGCCATATCAGTGAGATTTTTCAGGGACTATCCTAACTTTGTTTAAAAATATATTACAACAGACATAGACTTTCAACATAATTCACCTTTAAGAGCATACTGTGATTTTTCTCAATAAATTAAGTATTATTTGCTTGTCAAGTTGCCCACACTTGCAGCTATTTTTTTGGGTACAGTAAAGCTCCCTTGGCACGCACTCGATGCTGTGCCCAAACTGGGATAACCTGATCCGAGGCACATCCCAATCCGACACGCACAAAACAATTGAGAAAATATTTAAAGAAGTGAAATTGCATTCCGACGGCATGAGGTGTTTTTCTGCTGAGCTGCGGTGGCTTAAGCTGGAGCTGGAGCTGGTGCTGGTCTCTTTTTTTATTTTTTTCTCTTATTTGTTTATTTTATTTATTTATTTTTGTAGCTGCTGCGCCCTGGCCTCGCCCACATTCGCTAGAGAAAGAGAGAGGGAGAGGGAGAGAGAGGGGGCCCTTGACGCGACGCGGTTTCAGGTGAAGTCGCGCAATTATGCGGGTCCAGTCCCTGGCCATCTCTCCCTCTCTCTCTCTCTCTCTCACTATCTCTTTCTCTTTCTCTCAGTGTCTTCTCTGTCTCTTTCTCAGCATCACCGCCGCCGCTTTATATAATGACGCAGGCATTACGCAATCCGCTTTCTTCTGCCGCAAGGCGCACAGTGCGTCGAATCGCTGTGAAGACGCCACAAAGCGATCTCGCAGGTGCCACAGGTAATAATTTCTGTAGTGGAAAATAACTAGAGGTTGCTGGTTGAATTTATTATATAAAAGGTTATTAAATTATAAATATTAAAAGATATAATAAAAATGTAGTGGAAATAAATCGATAAATATTTATTAAATGTTTTAATTTACTTATTTGTTCAGTTACAAAGGTAATGAATAGTGTCTTCAAACTTAATTACATCTTCTGTTTAAAATATATTTCATATTTCTCGATTACTAAATACAAAATCAAAAGTTATTAAATAAAGATCCCATAAGATATGTCCACCTGATCTTGAAGAGAAATAATTACAAAAACTTTGATATATAAAAAAAAACTGTAGCCCAATTAATCACATGCTGCACAGTGGGACAACAGGGCATATGATAAAAAATACAAATAAAAATAAGTTAAGTATACAACATATTAAACTTACTTTGTAATATGTTTAAAAAGAAATAGACACAAAAGTGAACACAAAAAAATAAAATACTAATGTTTTTTTTTTTACTTTTATAAACCTGAGTACACCACTGAAAACACAATAAAACCACATTGAGATTCAATCCCACCTTTTTACCCTGCATCACCTCCACTGTGGGCGAGTGCTCCGTGCTCCAAAAACCATCGATTGCCGGGCACAATTGTCATTTCTATTAGCATTGGCCCGCTTTCACAACTGGGCCCGGTACTTCCCCCTTCGCCACCGCGTTCCTGCGCCTGTTTATTTCAGTTGCTGCTATTAGTTTTGCGCCCGAGTCTCGCAATTCGCTTTAATTAATGCTAATTAAATGCGCTTATCGCCGCGCGGTGGCTTATCAGCCGGCGCCCAGCCCTGCGTCTCGTTCCAGAGACTTGGCCCCACTTCCCCCACTTCCGAGCTGCTAATACGGATTCCGAAACCCCATTGCCGCATGCCTTTCGAACGCTTAATTTTATGTTAATCAGCAGGCGCCTCCATCTCAGCCTCCTCCTCCCCCATCTCCGGCTCCTACTCTGGCTCCAACTCTGGCTTTGGCTCTGGCTCTGCCTCTGACTCCTCCCCATCGGTTTGCTAATGCAAATGAGTCTTCCCTCCGGATTTCCACCTCTGCGCCCATTTCCATTCATATTCGTACTTGGGACAATCAAAAACGCAATGCAGAATAGAAAATTCATAAATATGTTTATGTCATTCCCAGCAGTTGGGACCAGGAACGACCTGCTGTAGGACTAGGGTGTTCCCAGAAGAGGCTCAAGGTATAATTGATAATTAAATATTGTGATGCATAGATATTTCTTATCTTATCTTTATACCATATCATACCATATCATTATCATAGATTCTCTAATTTATTTAATTTATAATATAATACCTAAGATTACTTCTCAATAGCTAAATCCAGAAAAAAACTTATATACATCTTTTCCACTTCTATTACACAATTCCCATCAAGGCCAGATACAACACATATTAATTGAGGCTCTCAAGGACCTGACCCACTGATCCACCTTGACCCGGGCAGGTCCCGGAGCATCTAGTATTTATGGTTTGACTCGGGGACGCATAGTTGAGTCACACATCCTGGCTGAGCGGCACTTCCTACATAAATATCTCGTTTATTAACTTTGAATTTCGGGCTCTCTATGTTGGCGCTGTCAACATTTGCCATTTCAATTTGGGCGCACGCATCTCATTTGCATTCCCAATAATGCTCCGGGTCGGGGGTGCTGAGCCGGGTTCTGGGGCGGACTCCTCATTACGACACTTGAGCGAAGCGGAGTGGAGTGGAGTGACTCAGCAGACACACACACATTTCCCAGGCATCTTTCGGCTGTTGCAGATTTATGTGGCGTTGCTGTCTCGGTCATAAATTACCATATTAATAGCTAAAGAGAGGTGTTAAACGCGGAAGCGAATGCCACCAGCCCAAAAATTACAAATGTTCAGCTCGAAGTCGAACTCGAAAACCGAAGATCCAAAAGTCGAACCAGCCCAGACGAGACGGGATTATGCAGCCGCTGCCCATCTCGCCCAAGACACACACATCGCACACATCGCTCCATTGACTGACTGACTCCGCGTTGGCCAAAAACGAAAAGAAACGCGCATTTGCCATAACCCACAGCAAGTGTTGGCCCTCCGCGACTTTCACCCATTGCACAAAATGTGGCCAACTGTCGAGATCGTACAGTGAAAGCTCCCTCTGACGGACCGAAGGGCTGGGCGTCGAACACTGACAACTTGCAAATGAGGAAACAAGGTCAAGAAGAGGGATCTAAAAAAAATATAACAATCTTTAAAATAATATTTTAAAATAAACTTCAGGTATGATAAATTAGTAATTATGCTATCAGTTTTTATGGAATATTTTTTTACACAAGCACATATTTTTGGATGCCAAATAAAAAAGGTTTGGATATTTTGGATATATTGTTATATTATATTTATTTCTTCTCTGGGAATAGTTAAGAATTAAAATATCTATAATATTCTGTGACAGATTTATTCTTTTAAATTATATATATTCTTTATAGGGTCGGAAATTATAATACCCTGCAAGGGTATAAAAAAGTGCATTTTAGGCTGAGAAAGTATTGGAAACTTAATAGTAATTAAATAGTTTTACTCCAAAAGCAATGTTCCTGTAAGGTTAGAATTTGCTTTAGAATCATAATTGGTTCTAAGTTCTTAATACAAAATAAACATTTTACATTTATACATTTATTATTGAATTCTGATAATTTGTAATCATGCATTTCTAATATAAACTCTTTACCATATATTTTCCACTCCCTAAAATATATTCTAAAATATACTCTATTCCATATATTTTATGCTCTTTAAATAATATTCTAAAAATAGATAATATTCATAATAGCCCAAATATTTTTCTAAAAACTTGTTTCATATGCAATTTTTTTAATTCCTTCCCTTTTGACTTTTTAAACCCTTTCCAGCTTAACGTACAAACCAAATAAAGGGCTTGTAGAGTGCAAAAAGGGCTCAAAAACTAAAAAATTTTTGCCGCTATCGGCGCTGTAGTTTTCCGGGTTCGGGATTTGACTCGCTTATGTCATCCGGAGTTCGGAGTACGGACCAGCCTGTCATCTGCAATCGTTAATCACTTGTGCACCAGCCCCACCGCCAGGTAGCCAGCCTGTTGAGTCCCCCAGTTCCGCAGAGCCGTGTTTTCCATTTCATTTTGGGGCATGTGTTCAATTAACTTTCACTGTTCATCGCTCATCGCTCCCTGTTCCCTGTCCATTGTCCACTGTCCACTGTTCACTGTTCACTGCTTACTGTTTGCCGCCGAGTGGCCAACGCCTTGCGGCGCCCTTCGCGGGTTCTCGCCTTCCGCTGAAGCTAATTTCATTGCACGCCTCACTTTCGATTAGAGTCGGAGACACTGAGAGGAGAGTGCGATCATCACATGGTATCGATTAATTCGATAGGTTAACGAGATTGAAATTAAAATGGATTGAAGGAGAATTTTCAGGATTGTTTATATGTTTATATTTGGCTTAAAAATCGGGAACATCTTCGAGGGTTTTATGAAAATAACTTGGCCTAAACTCAACCCATTTTATTCCGGTTTGGTTTTTTCTTCGTGGTTTTTATGGGAAAACTTTTATGCATTTAAATCTCAATATCTATTTTTTTTGTTTGCCAATTTTTCACAATTTTCATTAATTGATTAATAAAATATATGACTTATAGGGTCGGAAATGTCCCCTTGCTGCGTTGCAAGCTTATAACTAACATTGTAATACCCTGTACGGTATATAATAATATAAAATTAAATATTATATTTAATAATAAATAATATTTATATGATACGTTCCTATAAGTATACTAAAAACTACCAAATAATATACAATATACTAGTAAATGACCAAAGTAAATATATAATTCAACTGAATTTGTTACAGTACAATCTTAATTTGAGGGGAGCTCACCTGAGGCTTGAGGGCAACAACTGAGGAGAGGAGGACAATCGCCCGTGGAGTCGGAGCATTGTTTTTTTTCTCATCTCATTATTGGCCGGTCAGGTAGATGAGTTAAAAATCTGAACAACTCGTCAAAGCGAGCCGATCTGCCAAGTGGGAAACCTGACATAAGAGTTGCCAGGCAAGACAGCGGGGTAGATATGGGAAGGGGATAGCTCTGGGCTCGAAATTAAAGCCGAAAGTTTCGTAGTAATCACATTGGAGCAGGTAACAGTTAAATAACTTGTAGCCAATATTCACCGCAAGCTCATAAATATAATTAATTAATTGAGAGAAACTATTAAGAAGTAATTAATTAAAGTTACAAATGAAGTTTTGTGTAGAAATTGAACATTGCACATTGCCACATATCTAACAACAAGAATGCCTGTATTTTATAGCTCAAAACTATCCCTTGGCTTTGTGCCTCAAAAACTATACCCTTGGAATTAGAGTTCTTTAAAATCTGTGCACTTTGGTTCCATTGTCTTTGGCATTGGGCATTCAGAGATTCCGAAGGCATTAGGCTTTCGCCTAATTTCCTGCGTAATCGGCTTGCCTACTGTCCTTCGATGTATGGTTAATTTACAGGTATTTTGCGGCCCAGTCCCGGTCCTGTGTGGCGCTGAGCCACGGCATTGTTCACTTTGGCAGAATTTCCCTTTACTTGGTGGAAATTCAAAAACAAATCCGACTCACAAATAGCCGAGACCGAGCCACACACAGCGGGCGTGCGGCATTCTGTTTGCTTGCCACACCAGCAGCCCACACATTTCCACATCCCCACATCCAGATCCACCCAACCACTCCAGATGGGCACAGTGGGAGGGAGGGAGGTCAGTCTAAGGGCAACATATTATGAATAAATATACGTAAATTTGTATAAAAAGCCGGGTGTTATGATTTACTCTTATCCTAAGCGGAACCTCTTCTTTTTGTCAATTAAATGCA
>JAEIHY010008918.1:0-19466 GCA_018904565.1 Drosophila tsacasi | reverse complement strand
AGCAGCTTTGTGAATGGATGGAGAAACAGTCGCTTTAATTTAGGAAATGTCAAAATATTCCAGCATCCGGCAGACATCGGACAGAACTTGTTGGCGTCGTCATCGCCATGCCATTGTTACATTTTTAATAATCTAAAAATCGTTGGAGCTCCACACTACCTTCAAGCGCTCTAATTCCCAAACAGCACTTGTTGCAAAACAAGAAAAGCATCAATTTTATTTTGGACTTTCTGATTTAATACATTTTTGTTTTTTGTTTTTTTTTTTTATTCATGCCGACAAGCACCCAAACCAAGTAAGCATCGGTTGTGGCTGCTTCCCTGCAATCCCAAAGTTCGAGGTACAAAGGCTCTTCATTTTGACTAGGGTGGATTTGGAGGCGTTTTTCTTAATTAAGCGAAAGGATGCACAGATAGGGAGCCGAAGCTGTAGTGGGAGTTGAAATCAAAACTGCTGAGAATTTTCCTAAATTCTCTACATTTAATGCGACACTTAATTACAAAACCAAAAAACACATTGGCAATGCATTGTGAGTTGCATGTGCTGTATGCAATTTCGTTTTGCCCCTGGGGGGTTCCCCAGGATGTCAAGCGATGCATTTGCTCCAGCCCAAAATATACTGCATGAACATGAGCTGGAAATAAAAAATGTCATGTAACCAATTGGTGTCACTCGGACGGACCTTTTTCGTTCACGAGCAATTCTTGCTGTGGTGGTTGCACTGTGCATGGCCAATGGACTGGGGTGGAAGCATTAAAAACTGGTTTGCAGTTGTTCTTAAATGACCTTAGGTCAGTTTAAATCTTGCGTAAAATTTAAAAGGGGTAAACATGAGTGTTGTGTCAACACTTAGGAAAGTGGTCAGCCATTACGGAGGGGCAGATCGGGATAATTTCATTTCTTTCAGTGTGCCACTTGCGACTTAAAATTAATTAAAAGGAAACCCCTCAAAAAATGAGTATAGGCTTCGAGTATTATGACGAAATAAGATTTACAGAATTGTGTAGTATTGCAGCATTAAAGAAATAAATACAGGTGTTTTTGAGGAGAAATAATGTAATTGAAAAGTATAACTTTTAAATAGGTAATTAAAATAAAACTGAAGAAAAGTAGCATAATGAATCACAATAATTGATGATGCTCCCATAGGTATCCGATTCAGTCCAACAAACTTAATCAAATCTGTCAAAAAAACCGCAGCCCAACTCAACTCATTTCGCCTTGGCGTCTGACAAATGCTGCCTTAAGACACAATAGCTCAAGTTTCTATATGCACTTGTCTTAAGTCTTTAAGGATCCGCACATGCCCCACAAAGCCACCGGCTGTGACCGCAAAACAGTGCCTGGCGTATTTGCAGCTCAAAGATATATCTAAGACAATATTATTGCTGACTTTGCATCGAAAGTTGATGAAATACTTCACTAACATGAGATATAGAGGCGGAGGCTGAGGGCATATCAGTGTCCTGACAGGCTAGCTCAGGACACGCAAGGGACAAAACCAGGGCGACCGCAAATCAAACTGGCTGCTAAAGTTTCAGCCCAAGGCAATGGGTAACATGTGATAAGTTTATTGTCTTGCCGTATGGCGCCGAGGCTCACTCCCGAATCCAGAAGAGAAATGAAAAAAGGACCCAGCACCAATATCACATTTCATAGTAGAAAATATGGTTTCTTTGTAAATAAATTAAGTTGTCTCGCCCACAAATATTAATTGCTTAATTAGCATATGCGTCTGGCGTGACCAGAGAAACCCAAAATCCCTTTTGGGCGCCAACTTGGTTGGGGTGACAGGAAGGACAAACGGTGACAGTTTGAACAGAAAACTCACCCGAAGATATTTGTGTACAACTGAGGTAAGTCCATACTCATATGTTTGCTTAATAAGACACGTGCCTATGCGTTGGGAGAAGCCTTCTTCGGCATATTTGCCTGCTTAGACCAGTAGCACAAAAAAATCGATTAATCCCAGAATATATTTTTTGAACAAAAAATCGAATTTTAATTTAAGGACGGGAAAAATATATAGAAATTAAAAAGCATACCTAAAAAATACAAGCACTTGAAAAAAAATTAAAAACATTTTTTTTAGAGAAGGAAAAGCGCTTGCCTTGTTACATCTCTTGCGTGGACCGAGTACAAGGTTTAAAAACATTCATGCAGCGCATAAGAATTTCACTCTTGAAATTGGGGGATGTTATTTATTTTGGGTCTTTAATTATTGTTGTTTCTGCTTTGTTCTTCGGGTATTGTGCCTCGTGTTTTTTAAATGCTTCAGATGTAGGCTATCGATTTTTTGCTTTTTACACGGTTTTACGTGCAAAACTTGGCGACTGACTGATTACAAAAATGTACTTCCCATTAGACATCTAAATAACGATAGCCGTCGAAAATGAGGAAATATATTTTCCTTACATTTTTCCGGATGCATCATATGGCTATAAGTTCGGCCACCTTTCTGAGTTGCGAAAAAACTTCGTGCGCAACGAGCATAATTAGTGTTCTACTTTGTTTCCTGTGTATTTAGTAAATTCTGAGAAACACTCTGAACAATTTCATTAACTGTAAACGTAGCACGAGAGGACGTAAGAATCCTCCACCGAGTTAGGCTCCATATCCCCGCGTTTTAATTGCAGATACCAAGGAAACCGCAAGCTAACAATCCATTAACTTTTTGCCACTCAACTGGGAGAAACTAAAGGAAATGGGAACCCAAGGCACTGGCTTTGCCTCTGGCTTTGCATGCAGAAGGGAAAAATAACTTTTCATACTTTTTTCATCTCTGGGTTCACATTGCAGCTGCAAAGGGCTCTTCATCATCAGCAGCAGCAACAAACAGACCTGCAAATTATGAAGGATAAAGGACTTCGCGGCTGCAGGCAGACATACGAGTATATTATGATGTGCTTATAATACTTTTTTTTTCGCTTTTCCATTCGAGGCAATGAAAGTTTTCCGCTGTTTGAGTTTTAAAGAGATTTTGTTTCTTTTGGAAAGAAAAAATATCTTTAAAATGGAATAGTTGAATAATGTTTTATTCAAAACAGGACAGTAACCGCTTGCAATGGTAGGTGGCAGTATGCATGCCATATATCCGGAGCTAACTGACTATTTCCGATTAACCTATATTAGAATTTCCTTACCCTGCATCATCTGTAGCGGCGGCTCACCTTGAATTGATGTGCAATAGGAAATGCTGCCACGGTCAACAACCCCATGCTAAGCTAACCCTTTATGCTCTGCAGTCTCTCCCACCTCAGAAAGTTTGTAACTGGAATAAACAGCTGTTCCGGATGGATGCCAAGGGTCTGTCTGCTGGTCTGGGTATACAAGCAAGGATCATGGAGATGTGAATTTAAAAATAAAATAGGGCATACCGAAGCGATCCCATGCTCGATTATGAGGGTTAGAAATCCTAAACAGGATGCTGTGTGCGTGCCTCGAACAGAAAGGGCATCGTGTGGCATATTTTCAATATTGCGATAAGCACATTGCTCAACATACGCACATGTCCTCGACCACAAGACATTTGAATACGTGTGCCCGGCCGCTCGTGATTAATGAAGTGTTGACCGAGTCAAAATTAATGCGAGACTTTGTCTCTGATAAGAAAACTGACCAACGGAAAACCCTTTTTGGGAAGCACATGTGCGTCCAAGGAGAATATGGATGTGAGGGGTAGGGGCCAGTTAGGGTAAGCTTGGCAAACCATGTGCTAAGTGGCATGTGGTCAAGGGGCCACAAGTTTTGGGTCCACGGTCAAGAATAGTTTCAATTTACGCCTTATGAGCAAACATTCATCAAATGTGCTTCCGAAATTTTAAATGTCAAAAACTCTGGCGCACACCCCCGCCACGGCTCTTCCACAGCTGTTAGTGCAACCCTTATCGAGGCCGAAATGGGTTAACTGTCCGGTTGGCGAGTTTGAGTGTCCGGTTTTGGAATAATTAATCACAGACTCGCATGCGATTTGTAAAGTTAATTACCGTGGCGAAAGCTCATATCGGAGAGAAGGGGTTCGCTCTGGATTGAGCCCAGATAATAAGAGGCAGGGTATGAGACAGCCGTAGACGTGTGTGTCTAAGTGCTCTGCTTGTCTCCAATTACTGACAGTTTAGCACATATTCCAACTCGACGTGGCTTGGCATTTATTATTCATGTCCTGCCCGTTTTCTGTCTCCACTCCGACTCCTCATGCGACTGGGCAAACACTTCCCATTGACAGTGTCCTCGAGTCCAGGGTCTATCTTTCCTGGGCCTGACTGCAGTGTTTGCTGGCGTGGTTTCCCGTGCAATAACAGTTACTAGTTATCTGTGAGCACCGCCTTGGCTAAAAAGTGTTTTGCTTGAAAAGCGCCATAAAAAATTCATGGCTGGACGCCGCATTGCAACATGCAAGGCGAAAACGTTTTGGGAGTGTGCTGTGACTTAAATTCAACTGGGAGCTTTAAAAAACTTGTCGGCTTGGTATGGAATAAGTGAAATCAAATCTAAACGCTCTACAGAAAACTTAAAACTAACCCAACACAAAACAAAGGCGAGAGATGTCACAAGACATTTATTGATTTTATTACGGGACCATAAAACTTTTCTCATCTCGAAGAGGGGCTCTGTAACACAAAATAGTGAATAAGTCTGCGTAGGAGCGTGAGCCATCCGAATGAATGTTTAAGGGGTAGTACTTTGTTTTCATTTGATTTCGAAAATAGTTTGCACATCTTGTGAAAGTCAGACGCTTCTTAGGGAATTCGATTTTAATGCATGTGTACCGTACTGTATTTTCTATAGAGTAGAAAATGTTAGTTGCCGTTGCCACTTAAAGAATTTTATGATTTCCTAACTTATGATCGCTAATGGTAGTATTTTACAATTCAACGTTATGTCTTTATATCGCAATTACAAACGCTTAACAATAATGAAAGTAATCACAAAAAAGCCCCCACTAAACTTGAATTTTTATGTGCGACACGCAATGTTGATCCATGCGGGCATAAATAAATAAAGAAAACAAAAAATTTCACACGAAAATGCATAAATTAATCAAAAATATTGTTTGCTCACGAGGGGAGGGAAGGTGAACTTGGGGAAAAGAGAGCCCACACGCGACAATTGACCCTTTTGTTAATTAAATTTCGAAGACAATGGAAGGAAATTTCGTGTGTGAGCCATGATGATATGCAAACAAGCAAACAAATTGGTTTGGAGCAGGAGTGAAATGTTTACCATGAGAATATGAATGGTATCGCCTGTCCTGATAAGCAAGGTCGGGGATATAAATTTACAAGGAGCGATAGTGCCAGGCTGCTACTCCCGGTCTGGCTACTCAGTGGTCGAAAGGACAATAAAATATGTCCCATAAATTTTCGGCTGAAACTAAGAAAAAGGGTTGACGTTGACAGAGCCCCAGCGGGTAGTGACACCCTTGCAGCCCTAGGCCTCGCAGAAGCTACGATAGATAAATATACGGATAGGTGTAGGTAGACAGGCAGGATATGGATTCTCGGCATATGATGTTTATCCAGTCGTCTATTAACCCACATAAATTATGAACGCGCATTCGGAATGTGCATGTAGTTTATTAGCACTTGAGGACTCGAGCTCGAACTATTGCGTGTGCCCTTTTAATGTCCTTTGCATGTTGGCCTCTCTTGCCAAAATTATCCCCTTTCTCTATTTGTATTAATTTACATACGACACGCATTCTCGCACTTTGGCCATCATCCTGTCAGAAGAAGGCCTAATGGGTTGACATTTATGATATATATGCGTGTGCCAACGTTGGGTCGCTTTCAATTAGTTCGGATACTCATGCAAAAAGGATGTCTGACCGCCATGAACGAAATTGTCACTAGTTAAAGTTTGTATTTGAAGATCTAACATTGTTTGAAAAGCGAAAACCAACTTTTTCAATGCAGGAGAGAGATAAGTCCAGCGCCAATATTTAACTGCAACACACATTTCTGTGTCAATCAGCATAAATTAAAGCCAATAAAAATCAGCAGCGGGTATGAAAAAATATTATCAGATAAATGATATCAAGGCTTCCTTTGATGCGGGCGGCATGGCGACCCCAAAGACCAAAATCGAATCAATGGCCAGGCCCGGGACAGGGAGATGGGGCGAGTTCCGACTACAAGGAAGGACCCCGCCACTCCAAGGGCTGGACAACGACCAAGACAGTCGTGGTCCCTGCCACAGACTCTTGTCAATAATTCAAGTTATCACCGGCGGATATTAGAATGAAAAACCCAAAGGACAACACATCCGGACACCCTCGAGGGCGCGTCAATAAAAACACATTTGAATGATGCAGTTCGGAGTTTTTAGCTGGCGGGATCTTATTGAAAGGTGTTGGCGCTTACTAAAAGAGGGGTAGAACTTTGAAAAATTCTTGTGGAAGTACTTCAACTCTAAACTGTGTGTGTCACTTCTTTGAAATTATATTTTGCTACTTGAAGGTCTATCCACCCTGCTATTCGTATTGAGAATGGAAATCCTTAGAAAAGCAAACCAAAAACGCACCACCCAGCCAGATTCGAAACGTTTTATTTACTTTCGTTCACTTCGATCTGGCTTTCGGTTTTTCTTTCGTTCGTTTTTGCGAAGCATCCTTTAAAGTGCTAAGGTGCTTGTAAATATTTTCTTTGGACAAACTTGACATTTTGGTACAGCCGCGTTGGGTTATTGGCGTGGGAAATTTATATTAAAGTTGAAATTTTTGTTGTTCAAATGCTCCTTAGAACATTTTTCAATATATCTATCTATCTAAATCTGAACTGCGAATATTTCCTTTCTAGTCCTTGAACTTTACTTTGGTAAAAGTAAACTAACAAATCTCAAAAAGTATACCCTAGTAAAGTCCTAAAGAAGTTTTATAAAAGAACACATTATATTTTTAAAAATATGCATTTGTTCAGACTTGCTATAGTTCAGCGATTCCCTACGGTAATATAAATCTCCACCCGACCCGCTTTCTGAACTTTAAAGTATACCCGTTCGTATATATCTCATCTATATTATAATCACCGTGTGCGTTCAGTATAAAAATAAAATTTTCGAAAGCATATGCATCAGTTGTAAAGAGTTTTTGCAATGGTGCGACAATTGGTGGGAAGTTTCAACATTTGCTGATCGAGGAGGACAGCCACTAACTATCTGTTTTACAGATTCTCGTCCTTTCGCTGATTCTTTTCGTCGGCAGCTCACATGCCGTCATTAGTGAGTTGGCCCGCCAGGGCGAATCGGCCATCCAGGGCTTGGCAGACATCAAGCTGGCACCTCTGAGATATTTGGATGCCATCGTAGGGACTAATCCCGGGGGATTAGGATTTTACGGTGGAGCTGGAGGAGCTGTATCAGCGGCTGCAGCTTTGCAAGCGGCCAACCAACTTGGAATTGGAGGCAAACTTGGACTCGGGCCATTAATCACTACTGTCGGACAAGGAGATGACTTAATGACCATTATTAGAAACGCAGGGCCATTCAATCCTCTAGGAGTTCCTAGATACCCTTATCTAGGATACCCTAATTGGCCCAGGCCTTTATTAGGGAACCCGAATCACCCACTCTTGCCAGGTGGACCTGGCGCTCCCGGTGGTCCCGTCGGCCCCGGTGGTCCCAGTGGTCCCGGTCGTCCCAGCGGTTTCGGTCTACGATTTCCAAGATTTCCAGGATTAAGAATTCCGCTTCCAACTATATCAATTGGCGCCGGAAGTTCGTTAGGCCCAGGCTCAGGACCAAGCTCAGGTCCAGGCTCAGGTCCAGGCTTAGGTCCAGGCCGTAGGCCTGGTATTACAGCAAACGTAGGCCCAGGACTCTTTAATTTCGGCGGATTATTCGGTACTGGACTTTTTGGTACAAGAGGCCTCTTTGGAACTGGCATTCTTCCTGGATGGATTCTTGACCCCCTCGGGATCTTCACTCCAATCGGAAACCTATTCGGAGGCCTAGGAAGCTTATTCGGATTGTCATCAAACGTGGAGGTACATCGCGCTGGTATCCTTGACCGTAATGTACAAGGTAGCATCACTCTGGATCTCGGCGGTTCTATACCAACGCCAAAAACATTTTTGAGACAACTTGTATCACCGGTTATAAACTGGTTGGGTTAGAAGAACGAAAACGATTTTGCAACGGAAAAACGGACCCGACGGCTTACCGCTTAGGTTTAATCTTTTAGTGCTAAGAAATGACAATTGTCGGGGTAAAATTTACATTTGACTTGGCCAAGCTTTGTAGCTATAATACCTATTAATAAAACTAAGCAGCATTCCAATTGTATGTGATTTTAAATGGTGAAAGGCAAATGTTAACCACTTCGAACTTAGTGTTTCCTTCGCCGGTTTAGATCCTAACAAAAATATTATGTTTACTTTGGGTTCCAAAGTTGGTTGGACTGCTAGGTTAAGTAAATATAGTCATTTCCTTCTATTCCATTCCTGACAAATACCTGTTTTTATTTAATAATTATTAAATGGGTACTTAGTTTTATAATGGGACGGGGCTTTCATTTCGCGATTACTCTGTTATAATATAAATAGCGAAAAAACTGGACAATGTTTTGTCTGTCCAAGATGTTATAATTTTTTTAATTTTGTTGAAAACTGACACGAAAACTGATCACATAAATGTTATATCTTGTATTCTGATAAACATTTAACTTTTTTTTTTGAACTTGATTAAATCCCTACCGTCTCGTACCCTTTTCCAATATAACGTATGTTACAGGCTAAAGGAAGCTTCTACGACCCTCCAGAGCACATGTATTTTTGATCAGCATCTTCTGCCATGTTTATGTAGTTATGTATATCTGTCCATCCCAAACAAAAATCCTAAATATTTCTAAATTTTAAAAGGGGCTACTCCTTTGAAATTGAAACATTAATTAAAAATGTAATGTTTTTAAATTTGAACTCAATAAGCTGATTTCTAACCTAGACCTTTTCGATCTCACGATCTAATTGCAAACTACCTTTCATCGAGGCATATAATTTATGGGCAAATCTCAATGGATCACCAACAATTTGGGAAATTATACATGGTTTTTTTATTACTATGAAAAAATAAATCAACCAAGGTTGACTTGTGTCGAGTTTTTGGAAAGAAAACTTTTAAAATGCATACGATATATATTAACATATTTTCAATTTGCATTTAAATGTTCAACAGATTTCTATATAGCATCACCTAAATTTTTTTGCCGTCATCTGTAGGATAACCTTTAACGGAGACACAATTCTGAAATCACAGAAATGATGCGCCTATTGGTAGGAATGGATTATTTTATTTGAGCCCTAAACCAAAAATTAAGCTTTTACTTTACAGATGCTTATGATCACACTGACGTTGTTGACTGGTAATGTCCTTGGCAATATCGATCTTCTGATGAGTCTCATTACCGGTAGACCTGTCGGCGGACTTAGGCTAAATGTCCCTGTAACCAATAGGTACGTGGTTCCCGCACCTGCATTTTCGTATGGATTTGACATTGGTCGCTGATTTTAACGACTTAATAATGCTCTTGGGCTAGGTTGGTTCATATATAATGGATTTGTATGTTAATGTTTAAATATACCCTCCCCAAGGATAAACAACAAATCTTAATTTTAATTTGATGGACTTTACGGAATGGGGTAATCAGAATTTTAAGATATTCAAATTTCTTTATAAAATAATAAAACGGCCTATGAATGAAAAACACATTGAATGCCATTAAAAATGATATTGCACAGATTCCAAGAAAATTTAATAGTATGTTTATATGTATAATTTCGGTTTGAGCAAACCATCTTTTTGATCGCATGAGTTCTTAATCAAGTTTTAAAGTTACATGTACAAAATTTTCAAATATAGGATAAATTTAATAAGTAAATGAAGTCTTTACGGAAAAATTAATTACACTAATGCTTTTTCGGAACTCTTTTAAATAGAAATAGAATTATAATTTAGAATTTAAAAAAATGTTCACCGTTTAAGCCCTCAATGTCAATATAATTTTGAGATCTAGACTTATCCATCTGGTTTGTTGTTCATTAAGTTTGTATTTTTTTGGGAACTTTCTGGCAAACCGAAGAAGAAGTGCAAGAATCGATTGCCACCTTGTCGCTTGAGCGGACTTCGGGCGTTTTATAAGCACACATGTCTTGATTCGGGAATGCAGTGGACCAAGTAAATATTTATTATACTGTATTGGATTTAGGAAGCTACTGTTTGCATTGGAACCTTTCTATTAGATATTTTATAAAATTTATTTGTTGTTTATATTTCAATAAGTATATAAGTATATATTAAAAGTTTTCACTAATTCTCATATACTAAATAAAGTAAAGATTGCATATACGGAAATATATTCCGTCTGTGAAATTATCAAATTAACCCTGTGAAACCAGAGCTCCAATGAATCTGTAAAGTTTTACGACATAATTATCATATTTGTAATAGGCATTCAAGTGCTATATAAACGCGGATAAATTCATATTTTCTATTATTTTAGAACAACCTTCATCAAAGGCAGTTGACTAAATCTTCCACAATGATTCGCGCTTTGGTAAGAAGTTTTTCAACAAGTTTGAAAACTGTACTTTACAAATTTATCCCCCAGGTCCTGGCTCTTGTATTGGCCTTGCTGGCTGACAGTGCCTTCGGCGATATCGAGAACCTACTAAGTGTTATTGGCTTGGGACCTCGACTTGGCTTTCCATTAGGCGTACGTTTACCAGGCAGTGGAGTTAGCTGGAGCTCTCCTATTGGTGATGGCTATATAGGATATGGCCGCTAAAATCTCGGACTTTCGAGTCAAGCCTTCAGCACAATGTTTTAGACTGCGATCAGACCGATTCCTATAAAGGAGCATTGTCCAGTCAGCTTTCACAGTCAAAAATCAATAAAGTTATCCTTTCTCGTGCATACAAAAACCCACTGATCAAATGTGAAATAGCTAAAAATTAATTAGCTAGATTATATATGTATATATTTTCAACTCTTTGTAGTGGAGAAAAGACAAGAGAAAGTAAGCCAGAATGCACGTGAAAGGTGTTTTCTGGGTTTGAGTAGAATTTGATACATGGGATTTCAGATTCGGGTTGGTGCCATTTTAATTTTTGGCCACGCAAACCGCCAACACGCGCCACCACGTCCAAGTCCTTTCATTTTCCTATAGCAAGTTTCCCCATCCATGGGACATCGGCTTTTCACCCCAGTCTCTTGGCGCTTTGTTCACCCACTTCGTTAGTTATGTAAATGACTTTGTTTAGTCTTCGCATTGTTGCCCTCTTCCTTGGCTTCCTTAGTAATTCCACTGACAGGCTGGCAACGCCGTTATCGCGGGTACACACACACAGACAGCTCACGCATGTTTCGCTTCTCGAGTAGGCTCAGATTTTAACCCTTTGGAAGCATTACCACCCCAAAAATTGGAAGTCTTTTCGTGTTTACTTATGTAGTTGCTTATGTACAAGCCGAAAAGGGGAAATTTCCCGCTCATCACGCATGGAAATCACATTTATGTATACTGTAATGTACGTATTTGTGTTTGTGTTCTGTCGTTGAACTGGCTTTGGTGGTCCTGAGCGTATTTACTCTATATTTTGGTGAGTATATCTTATGATTCGCGGGACCAGATTTGTCGCTGATATTTCCATACGAATTGTTTAAATTTATAATACAAAAATGAATTGAAGCTTAAGTTACCCAGTAACCTTGTGAAGTTACCCAGACAGTGATCCTTTCATGAACATATAAGTTTCACGAAAAACAACTCTGCTTTCGAAACCCTGATTTCGGTATGGTTTGGAGAACATACATAATCTAAATATATTTACGTAAAGTTCTCCCTTACCGTCTCAAAATTGTATATCTACTCTGAGTCAGAATAGTTTTTACGACTAAATTTAAGACTACGTAATTAATTTTTGACGACCAGCGATTGTATCACTACTAACATATGCAAATTAAAATGCTATATTTAAAATTTTGGCGAGTGACTCCATCCTCCGCAGTCCAAAGCGATTTATTTCCTTGCCACATTTGCTCTAAGCTAAATGTAAAAATGTAAAAGAAATTAAGCCCCAAGGACAGCGTCTCTGTCCGTGCTGTCTTCTCGTATTTTTCTATATTCCGTTTTGATTAACATTCGTTGCTAGACAGCCACCGTCTTCGTCTGGAGCAAACGACAGAGTGTTTTAATTACTTTTGGGGGTAGTTTTTAAATTCTGCTTTTAATTTTTTTCTTTCTGGCAAAGTCTGGAGATTTACTTAAAGAAATACAATTGGACTGCGCATAGAGAAATACTTGGACGTCAGCATGCATGCAACAAATGTCTGGCATGAGTCTTCAGACTTCGTATAATGTTTCCTATGTGCCTCGAAACATGTCCTATTCAATTATCAGTATGTATCTATTTGTATAGCTTAATCTGATTGAAGAGGGACCGGAGAGGCAACACTCAATCCGGTTTAGTGCCTGGGGTGCATTTTGCCACGGATCTAACCACTTGACCGTGATATAAATATTTTTTTTGCCCGTTGACCACATGAAACCGGAAATAACATAATTGACCCCGGGGAACGAAGAACAAACACCGAGAAAAGGTGGTATCATGGAAAATCGCATCTACTGACCAGAGCCCTAAGTGATTTGAGTCTCTATCTGTTGCGCCGGGCAACGGACAATCAACGGCGAACAAAGAGGGTTGTCCTGGACAGTGGACGCGCCCCTTCCCTCTGGTCAACTTCCCCTATGGGTCAGTATCAACTCGTGCTGGACTGCCTGGTCAGTGGGATGGTCAGCTTTTATGTGCGACTGTCGCGTGTGTGCTGTGTAAACAAATCAATTACCGACGCTAAATGCATTTTATGAGCCCTCACTCACATTTGAATTTTAAATGAGGCCTATTCCCCTGGAAGGGCTTTATGGTCAGCTTACGGTTCACACCTCTTTATGTTTATTTGTTATTTAAATGTGTTTTAAATTGATGAATAGACTGGTTATTTTATGAGATGCTGAGAAAGTGACTTGTTGAAGCTAATTATGACGCAGCTAATTATTATGCAGCTAGTTGGTGCGAAGCTTATCATAAAAAGCCCCAATATTGTGCCATGAGTACGTTGTTTATCTCCCTGTCCTCCTCCAAACCTTTTTTTTTTGTTTTCATTTGAATAGCACCATGCAGGAACCCATAAGTTTTTAATAGCCGTGAGAGAACACACGCTTTTATTGCACCCCACTTGACTGCTGTCTGCAGCTCGACTCGCATTCAGAGCAGTCAAGTGCGAAATAAAACTCCACTCCTGCCCTCTGAGGGGCTGTGGGTTGTTGTCCTGTTGCTGCAGCTGCCTGTGCGGACTGCATCCTTGCAGCCAAAAAGTCCTTTATTACAGTCAACTGCAAGTCAAACGAAGTGCAACAGTCAACGTGCTTGTGCATATGCATTTCAATGCAGAATAAAAGTCCCGCACAGCCTCAGCCTCGCTCCTCGAGGTGTTGCACATGCGGTGCAGGCGCAGCCTCAGGTTATCCTTTACAAATCGTTGGTTGTTTTGATTCTCCCCTTTATTTCACATTTGAATGGGATGGCTGCAAGTGCCATGGACGGGCAAGGCATCGGATAGGGAGGGTGCAGAACACGTCATTTTTGCAGTTTTACCACTTGAACTTTGGAACAAGGAAGCGTTATAGGTGGGCGGCTTTTACCCCACACTTTCTATGATTGACAAGTGCTTCGACAATGAAACAATAGTAGTGACTATGGTTAAGTTGACTTTTATATTGATAGAAGGGGGAAATAAATAAGTAATTCTAAGGCCCTCAAGGACTTAATCAATCATCTTTTCTGCTAAGCTGCGGACTACGTTCTCATCGTAGTCTTCAATCTCGTCGTCCCCGTCGTCAATGTCCACGTCGTTCGGCCTGGTAGGATATCCTTGCTCTGGGGGAACGATCTTGACGCCGTGATCACCAAACAAGAGGCAATCAAAGTTTCTGCAAACGTGGAGAAGTGATAATTATTCTCAAGTATTCCATTATCTCTGTACTTGCCTCTCAAACAACTCGAAGCCCTGAAACTCCCCCGACATGAACATGCAGACATGCATGTTGCGACCCACAAACCAAATATCATGGAACTGAATGCAGGCCCTGGCAAAGTTAAAACGTGGCGGCCTGAAGCAGAATGGAGGTGGATTTTGGCCGGACACCTTCCGACGGAACCAAATATTGTTATTTACGCGCATACGCAACTCGAAGGAAAACTCGTCAGGACGATAGGCGACTTCTGTGCAGCTGTTCATTCCAATTACCGAAAGGAAACCTAAAAGCAGACATTGTGATCGCGATCACATAAATCATAGAACTTCATAGCTACGTATAGCGGACTCACCAGCACAGCACTTGCACAATCCAGTGTCGCAAGTACAGGGAATGCGATTTACCAGGTTGCTCAGCGTTATGTTGGGCAAACTGAGTTGCCTAGACTCCTCCTCATGCGTTAGCAGATTAAGTCTGTGATTAAGTAATCCAAGTTGCAAAGCAGCGTCATATGCCAAGTCTTCGATTGGGGGTTGTAATGGCACTGAGTAGGAGTCACAAGAATAAGCAGAGGAACACCGAATTCACGAAGGGAAAAGGTACAAGGGATTTTAAAACTTTTGGTAATAGACAAAGGCTTTCCATTGCAAACATTATCATAAATATGTACACGCTTTCACCAAAATCATCCTGCTAAGAACTAAATATATACAAAATTATTTCACCAAAAACTTCCTTGCTTTTCAAATCGAGATTAGTAGCTCAAGTACTTTGATGTATTATAGAGGCGAACGAAAAGTAACAAAAATATAAACAAACAAACTTGCCAAATCATTCACGCCGAACTTCCGCGTATTATGTTAATCAGTTCCGCATCGAGCCAACTGACGTAGCCGGCGAGCCAAGTCACAGCAAGCGCCTAACAGTTTCAACTATTAACCTTGGGTTCACAAACAAGTTGTCTGAGTCTGAGTCGAAGATGCGAGCAAATTTTGATGTCAATGAAACCGTCGGAGCGGCCCAAACAAGTTGGGCACATTAAGAGCTAGGTGGTCAAGATCATGGACAGATGTGGAGAGCAGAGAGAAAACGAACAATATCGGTATCTGCTTGGAAGTCTCTCTCCGGATGAGTTGCATATATTACTATGGGGTTAGAAGTCCGGCGCCTAAAATATATAAATTATCGCATAAAATGTATATATACCGGGAACGTGGAATGCCTCTCAACGCCACAGCTTTGCTTTCATGGGCTTCAAGAGGTCGTGCTATTGAGTATATTGGTTTTTATTGCAGGACGGCATTGAATTGGCGGCACGTCTCCGCCTGCAACTTTGGACAATTTTATAATATTTAATTGTCCGAGCTTCCATCAAGCTGACCGGTATAATTTGTAATTGAAATTCTTGTTTTTATCGCAGATTTCTTGGAAGGTTACAATTAAAACAAACATTTGAATGAACTAAATAAGAAAGGCACAGATTTCATCACAGCCAAAATTAGTTTAATTGTATTTCCCAAACCAAAGTATTTTTAGGTAGTAATTATTACAAAATATATACAAAAAGGATAAATAAAACTCCATCACACATAAATATACAAAGTAATTGGTTTTATTGTACAGCTTAACACAGTGCCTCATATCACAAATTCGCAACAGAACAAGATCTTAATCTGTATTCTTGGAATATATTCTCTTCCACAATCCATTATCTTAAGCTATAATATATTCTTGGAATATATTCTCTTCCACAATCCATTATCTTAAGCTATAATATATATTTACAAGCTTATATCGCATACATTTACGGGCTCTTAGAGAGCCACTTCAGAAAATTCGACATCAAGGAAAGTACACACTATTTAATACTCTGTACATATTTTTACGTTAAGCAAACCTTTACAAAGCGATAAAATATCGGCATGGCGAACGGATTAATAAAGTTAATAACTAAGTAGTAAAAGTAAGACATAAAATAAGAGTTCTTTGTACTACCGGTGTCCGACTTGGAGACGGCCAAGAGAGAGGCAGCACAGAGTAGATAGAAGAAGAAACGTGGATGTGAGCTGGCTGCTGGCATCTTGGCACGAAGATCGGTTCAGGAAACGTAATTGAAATGAAGGTTGCTATTGACCAGCGTTGTGGTCGGTGACTTCGCACGCTTTTGTCGTTGGATTATCTTTAAGTTATTAAGGTATTTCGTTGTTGGGATTTGCGTTTTCCTCTGCTTCTTTATTTGGATTGGGATTTGGGGGATTGTAAACACCAAGCAATAAACTCCACTCGGACACGTACTTTCGCTTTCGTGCAAAAAGCGACGAAAGTGTGTTAAAACCAACTTTAATTTTAGTTTCTATAAAGTTAAGTTGCGTTTACTCGACGCATTTATATATTTTTCACACTTGGCGCGGACTCAAGGCGCGGGCGCAGCTCCGTACGTGCTAATGGCCAAAATACAACTGGCCAAGAAAACGGTAGCGCATGCGCATGCTAAGCGAGCGGGCCAGCAGACAGCGAGCGATCGAGTATTGGCCATCGACAGCTCTAGAGCTCTACCGCTCCGCTGCTCCAGCAGCTCCAACCGCGCGACGGGCTCCAGACGACGATGACAACTACGACTGCGTCAATGTCGGCCGCCTTAGCGTCTCTTTAAACAGACATTTTTGTGCACTTTTGAAAGAGGGCATTGCCTTGCTGATAGACGTGCGATCGTATGATGTATAAGTAACATATATTTTTTAGATTCGATTGTTTTATAAGAGCACTCACATGCGACTACAATCAAAGATTACATGTTCAGATACACCATGCTTTTTTGGAAGGGCATAAGAGCTTCGGTGTGTTAAATCTTTAGTATCGGCTTACAACTTCAGCCGAGGCAAAAACCAGTATTTTATGCATAGTTATCTCAACAGCTTTGCCGATTTGTGGGAACTCTGTTATAATTTCTCTCAGATCATCTTTACCTCTTGCTTTAAGGTAGACGCTAGACTCTCACTTTTTACAGTACGACTCGTTTAGGCGGCGCTCGGCCTGGAAATTTAATTGAGTTGTCGCCTTAAATGGTGTTTTGATCCGACGTGTCTGCTGGGGCTATTGCACTTTTTGAAATCTCTTTGAGTGCCCAAGGCGTTTAGTGCTAGCCGCAGATCTCTAACGACTTAATTGTTATGAGTCATTGGCGAGAAGAGGCTCTTCGAACTGAAACAATCTAAAATGGATCAAGCGAAATGGCACACTTTCATTGCCCAAAGGTATTTTCAGAGCAATTGACAAGTAGCTGCACACCCAATATATCTTATTTGCATGCAAATGAGTTTGTCGAATGACTTTGCAGATTTTTGTCATCATTTCTATAACCTTTTCTATGTCAACATGTTATTGAGACTAGATTTTTGTAAACTCGTTCAGTATACCAGTGAGTGACTGACGGGCGGCCTCTAAAATCGCCTACCAAGCTTAAGCCCCTACCATGTGATTATCTCTTGAGGTACAATCGAAAATTGATTTGTGAATCTCAAAACGGCCACCCCGAACAGCAGCTGAAGCAGGACAATCAACATTACTTGCAGTTGGAAAAATCTGGACGTAAATCATGTGAAGTCAATTTCTCTTGCCCAATTTTCCACTTTTGGCAAATATGTCAAAAAAGCCCTGAGAGCCTCCTCTAGAAGTCGTGAGCAAATATTTGGTTGGAGCTGGCTTCTCTTATCCGTTGTTGCTATTGTTTGGTAGCATCTTGTGGTCTAATAATAGCATGTTAACTCATAACATGCTATCAATCACTCAAATTTCGTATCTGCTAACTGTGGCCGCGGATAATTTGTCGGCTAGAGGCAGGGCGTAACAGGCGCAAGGGGAGTCAACTAGATAATTCGCATGTGAAAATTGGAAAATCGTTGCTGGCTTTGTCTGAGCCAGATCCCGAGTCCGCGATTCATGCATGATTCAAAAATGAAAGCAGCCAAGTATGATTTGTGGAGCTGTACGCGGCGCCAGACTGACCGAAAAACCCAGCGAAAAATTATGAGGCATGTGATTTTGATGGTAAAGTGCAAAACCCATGTGCGATTCTTTATTTCAGAGTGTATTCTACTTTATACTAGAAAGATTCTGTTTGAGTTTAGAAATACGTAAAAAAAAAAAACTACTTTAAGAAAAGTCTTGATATCGTTTTTTCGGGGGGAAGATATCTGGATAATGTGAACACGTACGAAGCAGTATATGTCCATACCTTCAACTACGTACAAGACCTATTGCTATTCAAATCCCTTTATTTATTTTATTTTTCTCATTTGCGAATTCTCCCTTCGCTTGTTAATGCCAGAACCTCCATAGGAAGGATGTTTTTTCAATGTTTTACCTTTTTATATTTTTGGCATTGCTTTGTTGCGTTAATTATGGACCAGAACCACTAGTGAGCATGGAACGGCCAATTAAGGAAAAGTCTATTCTGTTTGGTACTTTTCATACTTGTGATTTTTTACCTGCCCGTAAGCACAGTAAAAGGAAACATTATATTTTTGTTTTTTTCTTAAACTCCAAAGCAACCCTTCTGCCGTGCATACTCTTTGGAAAAATAATTTTCAACTGAAATTATACTCGTGAATGTAAAAAAAGTACATGAACCCCCCGTCAAAGTTAATTTTCGGGTTTCTTTAACTCTGCCAGGTCTGACCATTAGCACAGGAAAATATTTAAAAAGTATATATATAATATTTATGGACTTTAAGGCCAATAAAAAACAAAACATGTCTTGCGGTTGAGGAAGATTTTAGGCTGCCTTAGCCTGGCTGCACGCTGTTCGTTTTTTTTGTTGTTATATATCCCCTTGAACTTCTCTTGAAGCATCCTTCGTTGGCAATCATTTGGGGGTTATAATTAACCCTTTTGCATGAGCAACATGTAAAAGGCCCTTTTCTCCCATCTGCCCTTACCGTGCAAACCACTTCATGGCGTATATCTAAAAATAAAAATATGAAAACAACAAGCCGGAAGAACAAAAATTAGTTTTTTCTCTTTTTGGCTGAAACTGCCGAAAAATGAAAGAATTGCAATATGCAGCCACATATTCTCTGAGGACACTTGACTTTCGGCTTCTTGTTGCCTTTTGGAGCTGCAGCCAAAAACGAGGGAGCGCCACATTGCCTGTTGACAGCTCAGCTCAGAGCAGTTCCCTTGCCTCGCTTTGCCGACAACAGTCGTGGACGTTTTTTGTGAACTCTAGAAATTTGGCGGTGCCAATTAATTAAGCGAAATAAAAGCCAAACAAGCTGCCACGGGAGTGGGCAGTGTTCATTAGTAGCTGCCAAGGGTGGCACCGGGAGTGGGTGTGCATGCGCAAGCTGGTGTAAGGATTGCATAGATTCCACAATTCAATTTTGAGGCCCATGCAATTTGCTCCCTTCAAACTGCTGAGCTTTAATTCGCAATTAGTGCAATT